>JAMKCH010053191.1:0-10297 GCA_023653785.1 Ophioderma brevispina
AAAACAGTACTAATTTTAACAAAAAATTATTGATTTTCAGCAAAAAAACTTATGGGGGATTATAACAGGAATTTTCTATAATTCTCAGATTCTTTCAAAATGGGAGGTGGGAGTATTTTAATCGGCATGGGACTCTACTCGGGTCAGTACGGACTAAAAAGTGCTATTATTGCTTTAGCATAAGAAAGCCTGACAAGTAGTTAGTGAACCATACATGAAGTGGATCTGTTTGTGTTCGTATCCAACTCAATTTTCATTGGGGAATTAGAAGAAACTAAGAATTCAGCAAATTGTTTCAAATCACAACACCTATTTCTAATTTAAATGCATGCCCCTCCTGCAATTGTGGTATTCATGTGTGTGCGGTTGTTTGCACTGCCTGAATATATCCGACATTTCTCAGGTTGTGTACTGGTGATGGTTACCTGAGATTATTATGAAGTAGAACTGTTGGTGACAAGCCCTGGAAGGCACTGTGTGTTTTATGCTGAAATCTAATAATTGATGGACCGAAGGTTGGCATTGCCAAGCTCAGGGGTCTCAATCAACAATTACAAAAAATCACTGCTTTTAGGACAAATACGCCTTTTGCTTATTACCGTTCGCAGGCATAGTTTCTAGGGACACATACCAACACAATTATGCAAAAAAATCTCAAATTTTGAAAATTGGGGACGCTCTTCACAAAATGTGCTATATTGCTTTAAAGGTCCATAGGTCCGAATCGCTAATAGCCTCTTCCCTAGAACCCCAGATTTTAAACCGGAAGTGGTCAAAAATTTTGGGTATCGGAATGAAAGCTACTATTTTTTCTCACTTACCCTGTGAAATGCTTAGGGCTAAAGGGATATTTTTGGTTTGAAAGTTATTGCCGAAAATGTGCCCCATTTTGGTCGACAATATTAATTTTACACAGTACTCTCTGGCGTACAAAAAACCATTGTTTTTAGCCCTCACATACAAAACCGGATTTGAAAATCCGCGCGAAAACTGTACAGATGGGGTTGTTGGGGGAAGCGCATTCTATCAGATGAAAACTTCATATACTAAATCGGGTTCCCCCCTTTAATAAAAGATTTGTCACCAAATTTGGTCCTGGAAACTATATCAAAGTTATTGGATACTGCTCATTTTTGGACAAAAAAAAAATCACAATGTTATGCACTACAGGTTACTCATTGTGTTATTAAAGGGAAACAACAAGCTAAGTTTTGGTAACATTTGATTAAAGTATGTTTGAAACAATTTCCGAACAGAGGACATTAAAATAAATTAATTAGCTAATTTTAGAAGGACCAAAATGAACTGAATTTCGCGGTCTCGGCTTTCGCGCTCGCTATATTAAAGAATATAGCTGTGGGCCGCCCCATGACCTTTGACCCTGGCACAGGACCTTTGACCTTAGCATAATGAAGGATCGCCATGGTGCACCATGGACACAAGTTTGGTTCCAATTGAAATTCAAGTTTTCAATTTAGGTCAATTTTACATTTTTAGCCCATTTTTCAACTTGACCCTCACATGATCTTTGACCTTTCAAACATGGACTTTGACCTCATCAAAATATGCAGGGACCTCATTGTGCACCTATGACAGAAAGTTTGTTCCCAATTGCAGTTCAACTTTTCAATTGGGTCAATTTAAAAAAAAACTTAACAATTTTGTGACACACACATCCACACAAAAAACACACCCCACATACATACATCAACCACATCAAACGCACAATGGAGTGCTAAGTGGTCCTGTTACCAATAATCTCTTGACAATCCAGCCATGTATGTATGTTTGCAGTTTGTTCCATTATGATTTTCAATACAATGTACTACCGTAAATCACGTATAACGCACCGTTGCATATTAGGACCATTTCGGAAAACCGGACAAGAGAGAATATTTGACTACGCCCTCTTAGTATATTCTTCAATGAGCTACACTTCGCTTGTTAATATGACTCCAAATTGCTTGTTAGTTACTAGTCAGCGAACTCATTCCTGCAAACCCCTGCCCTGAAACCATGAGCAATCAAATGACATAGCTTTGTAAACATTTGTTTCGCCAATGACTTAATTCGTAAAGAGTCCACGTAATAGGATTTGTTTCCCCAGCAATTGGTCTAAACTACCACAGGGGGGGGCAAAGGACACATTTATGCAATGATTTTTTTTTAAATTCCTTGTGATTTGTTTGGACCGATTAACTGGGGCAACGATTCCATTATGGTAACTCTACAGCGAATAGCTGTTAGAGCATGGACATAGGTTTCAAAGACCCGATCACATTGCCGCCTTTTGTTATTAAAACTCACCATGATCCATTTCCGGCTTGAGGTAATGCGAATAACCACCCCTCTCAGCAAGAGTGTTCCAATCCATCATCAGCCAATAGAGATTCTTGCCCGAAATAAGACCCAATCACATCAAATCAAAATTTATTTCATCTCAACATAAAAAAATACCATCAAATCTGATCATGCAGTGCCCTAGAAACTGTAGTTTACAGTAGTGGGACTACAAATAGGTGGACTTCGACATTCTCCAGGAATTGTACTAAATATTATGTAAAGCAAACAGAAAAAAAAAAAAAAATGTAGTTAAGTGCCCGAAATCCCGATTCAAATCAAAGATTAATAAATATAACATCCCATGCTCCCCCTATTTTCACAGGAATGAACCGGATCTTTTCAAACAGCCCAAAATAAATACGTCCTTATTTTCACCCACAAAGCCTTGAATTAGCTTACTGATTTGGCTGTTTTTTTTCTTTCGAAAAAAAGTTCAATTTTTCTAAACTTTCGGCAAAAATTGCCACATCAGCTTACGGTTCAGAATGACCCCAGAGTTTCCCTGCCAACATATATTTTGCGTGGAAATAGTTAGTCTTGCTTTAGTGGTCAAGTGTGAGGCGGTTGAACGGATTACCTGAAAGGTCCAATCACGCGGCCCTTGAGGTTTCCAAACATTGCCTGGTAATGAGAGTACCCATGGGTAATCGGATTACTAAATTGAGCAATCTTCTTTAGCAAATCAATAAGTCACTCAATCTAAACAATTTTCACATTCAGTGTTTTCTTGATCAGTTCCCGGGACAACTTGGGTCCATTGGTAAATTTTCCCCCTTTTACAATATTGCCTCGGTAGGACTCTTCGAAGACTCGGGTCAAAGACTTACTGTGGATTTGGATTACGTGTGGTGGGCTTTTTTCTTTGTCCTGAGATTTCCGCACAAAGAAAAGTATCGTTGTTTGGGTTCGTCCACGTCGCGAAAAGCGTACTCACATGATAGTTCCGAACTGAGAGTTAACTCACCGATTATTGGGAGCGATACCTCGGTTTTCTTTTCTACTTTTATTGGCAAACTTTACACCATGTTGCTTTAGCTCTTGTGATGCAATTTTCATATCAATGTACTATCATATTCCAAAACAAAAGAGCAAAAAAAGTCCCAAAATCCCCATATATAATACAGGCCCGTACGCAGGGGGGGTTACCCAAATTCGAGAAAAGGGGCAAAAAGGTTCACTTTTTACTGAAAATTTTGATAAAAATATCCAAATTTAAGCGAATGTTGACACCAAGTCCCCCCTCCCCCCCAAAAAAAACTGCGTAAGGCCCGTATAATCAAACAAGGAATCATAAGATAACAGATAATTTTTGAACTTTGTTTATTGTTTCATAAAAATTACGAAAGATTGAAATTAAGAACGTTATTTAAGGTAATAATTCTTTTCCTCAAGAAAATAAAGGACAATCCTTTCCTTTCCCTATTAAAAAAAGAGATATACATAAAAACAAAGTTCTAACCGAAACAAGCCTCAAAACAGATCATAAAATAAGACAGAAAAAGTCAGACGATTTTTGGAAAATACTCATACTAATGCTGTGGTTAAGATTCGTGCGTAACACCGTGCAGAAAGTTTGCCTTGTGGACTTTAATTCAACGTTTTACTTTTATACTCTAAACAGGAATTGATCGACTTATTTGGTTAATCTTGTTGATGTTTTCACTCAGGATTCCATTATCTTTTGATACAAGATAATGGATTATAACATCGACGGATTATAACATCGTTCAGTGAATTTCCAGTAAGTTCTCACAACAAAACACGTACAGCAAATCTGAAACTTCACTTTATACAATCGTTAATTGAGCACAAAGGTCAGTTTGTCGGTCATCTCGCGGTACACTGCACAAAAGGGCAATCTATCCAGCTATGGTAATCATACAGTGGGCGTACCATACCTTTGCAAATGGGGGGCCATAAGGTGTGCCAAGACTTTTTTTTGAGGGGGCTAATTTGGTCCTTCATCCCTAGACACTGGGGGGGGTCAAAAGTCAGTTCATTTGGGGGGGGCAGAAGGGGGGGCAAGGGTTCCGTTTGGTGGGGGCCGCGCCCCCCCTGCCCCCCGCTGGTTACGCCACTGGTAACCTACCATTGAATTCCAGACATGCTCATATAACATGTGGCCTATTAAGACCTTGGTATTTTCTCCCCTGGGGTAAGAAAGATTTTATGTACATCATTCAGACATTGTCGTTCAGGGGACTACTTCCAAGTGATAAGCCACTTTCGCACGAAGATCGTGCCAAAACCGCCTATCAGTTAGGGCTCTAAATCAATTTTTTCTCTCTTGTCCGGATTTCGAAATAGTCCTATTATAGGCACCGTTGCTTTTACCGATTTTACGGTAAGTGAGAGGTATCCAATATGTTTTTATCCCTTTAAATCGTAGAGTTAGATAAATAAAAGACTAGAGGACCGGCGGTCATCTTGATTCACAAGTCCCTGGCGGACGCTTAATTGTTCCGCCCAAGCCTATCCTACATACCTTACAGCATGGAAAATGCACTTTCTCGTTGGTTTTGTCCAGGGACCCTCAGTTTATAAAATGACCTTTGATATTCTCAACCACACTTTCAAGTATGTGGTTTGTCTCAAGAAAAGACACAATTGTTTTTTGGCAGATTTTAAATATGGTTTCCAAAATAGAATTAGCTATAGTTGTTTTTATATGCTATGACATAGTAATTACACAGTTCTAATATTTTTATTAGTATGGAACTTTGACCGTTGGAGGTGCGAAAAACAGTGTCCTCGCAACTTGCTCATTTTTAATATTGGTATCAGCCAAAATAAAAGCGTGTTCATGCCCATTCGAAAGAAGTTAAACCGGAACGGGCGAGAGGGCCTTGTTTCTAAATTGTGCCCATCGTGATTGATATCAAATAAAGTAAAAAAAAGATTTTACCATCCCCACAAGATGATAATTAAAGACATATCCATTGATCCCCGCCCAAAAAAATATTATAAATGAGGAAGAAAAATGAAGATAAGTAGGTAGAATTCTCATAGTTATCATTCAAACTGATAAATTGACCAAAAGGATGAAAACACAGTGTTCAAAGATATGTCTCCATTCAACTATGTGCTGTTGTAGGTGTCTCATACACACAGATGATTAAATTATTGATTTTTGTCCTTTTGAAAGTGGAGCCTGGCCCATCCACTTTTGGAACACAATTTGGTAAATTTAGTTCAATTTTCAAAATATCTCAGACCACGGCCACCAGATGCAATTGGCCCCTCTGCATGAAGATGGTCCAATCTCCGCCCCACTGTCTTGCATAGTGTATTGAATAATTTAAGAAAAAAAAGAAATTAAGCATAGTTTCATAATAAAGCAAATTGTGGCCAGGGCCTAAAATTGAGCATTATTTACGTAAAAGCATAAAAATAGCAGCAAAGGCATAATCCTTGCACAAAAGAAAAGGACAAATTAGCCTTACCAATGCACCATACAACACACAGTTCCAATAACCAATCAACCATTTTAAGCCCAACTGCTTCTGAACAGTTATATCACCGTCGCTATATTGACAAGTACAGAAATACTATAAAACCGTATAAAAATCTTTCCGTAAGTTGGGTGCATTCCTTGAACAGTGCTCTTTATATCTCAGCGATTTTACCTCATGACAGCACGGAAAATCCATGCAATTAGTTCATCAGTTCTGTCATCAGCTCATGACTATAATGTGCCAATGTGGCAACACTATTTTTTTATTGAAGGCCGTATAGAAATGTTGTGCTAAGCTGGAAGTTTAATATTTTGGCAGAAGTAAAGCTTACAATTATACAGGCAATGAAATGTTTTAAACCAACTAATTTAGAGTCTAGAACTGAAATGGCTAGGTTTGGTCAAGGAAGATTTGTTGATGTGGTACAAAATTTAGTTGGATCATTTTGTTTCCTGGTTGATTAAGGTTTTCCACCTGTTGCATTATAGTTTTGAATGGGCACTAACGGTACCACCAAAAACTGGTACACCTGATTTTGCCTATTACACTCTTGTGAGTGACTGTTGCACTAGCCTGAAGTACTCTCTCTGAAATTACAAGTTTACATTTAAGGCCCGCTATAAAAACCTGACCCATGACGACGATTCATCTCACTTCAATTTTTATGGACCACATATTTGTGAAATTATTTTTTCAGATACCACTTTTTTAGTTCTAGAATGAAATTACTCGTAAATGTTGATGTTATGTAGCCATTGGTATTTATCACAACGCCAATATTTGTACATGTATGCACTGTGATGTAAGCATAATTCATGATAAATGTTCTATATTCAGCATTTCACTCACTTCACATTGAGAGTGAATTACTCTTAAAGCTTGTGCATTTCCCTCTTAATATCGAAAATATTTGAGGGTGAAGTCACTATTCCCCATTTCTGTTCTCACAACTCTCAATAAACAAATTCACTCCTGAGATTTTAAATTTCACTCTTGAGAATTTTGCTTCCAAGCATGAAATACTCTTGAGAAAAAATGTGAAGTGAAATTCGTGATATTTCTTTCCATCAGCCTGTTTTTTTTTTCATGCATAAATTTGCCCATAATAACAACCCAGGAAGCAACATCTAATAGCATTTTTGCCCCAGCACATGCAACAAAACAATTCCTGCAATTTATACTCTTTTCAAAAACAACAGGTAATTTTATGCTCATTTGGGTTGATGCAAGTCCCTTTTTCTGGAATTCTGTGGTGCTATATTCTCAAAGCAATCAGTGATACTCCACTTAATCAAAATTATATTTTATAATCATAACCCAGAATATTGGCCAATTGCTGTATAACTGCATTCAGGACAAATCTCTCTGTAATTGCAACCTCCGATGCAACTCAAAATGATGCATGAAATTTCTGGATTGAATCTGCTTTTGTTGAGGACAATCATCTCTGCTTGCCTTGCTAATATAAATTCATTGGATTTAAAACAGGGAAATGGGTTTAATAGACCAGGAATCCTAAAAAAAATTGTTTGGTGGCATAAAATGTTTAAAAAAGTATGGGTTGCTAAGGGAAAAAGTTTGTCCCTAAAAAAATGTGAAAAAATGCAATGGAAATGTGTTTTGTTTTTTTTTGGGGGGGAGGAGGAGGAATCCTAATGTGGAATGCATTTTTTTTTTCATTGCATTTCAACCCACAGTTTTTTCCCTTTCAGCCGCTTAGCAGCGAATTTTCTCCTTTTCTTTGTCAAAAAAATTCAAGAGTGAGAAAAAAACCTAACAAAATTCAACTAAAAAAAAAAAAATTTAAAACAACGCACCACCTTATTTAGCCCAATTTGGCAAGTCGACTGAAATATACACTTTTTTAAGAAAATAAATAGGCCTAATACTGATAAATGTATTGGGCTGGAAATGGCTGGAAAAATGGTGCCTGTATACACTTTTATTATTGTTTTAAAATTGTGGAGAAAATTATGAAATCACCTTTTGAGTGTGGGTTTTTGGTTTTTAAATCATTAAAACACTTAAAAAAAATTTTTTAGAGAGAAAAATTGGCAAATCCGTCCACTTTATGGTGATGAGATGTTCACAAAGTCTAAAAGGGACTATTTTTAGGGTGGTTAGACCACTTTACAAAAAGGTCCACTTTTTTTTTGGAAGTCCCGCACACACCCCCTAAATAAAGCCTAGGTTACGGCACTGATCAATACACTACTCGTTTGCATAGTCCTCTTCTGATATTTGGTATACTTTACCTCCATTTCCGCAACCTCCGTGCAGTGGATGGTGATGCAGATTTGGTCGACCAGTAAACGTGCGTGCCGCGACTGAGGAAGTGTGACAGCTTTTTACACACACGCACAAAGACACTTGAGTTTCGTAAAAGCTGCGACAAGGTTATGCCATCACTGCACGGAGGTCAAAATAAACGAGGGATAATGGTGATTAGCCCTCAGTTTTCAACAAAATACCCCTATGATAAATTTTGGCCTATGGTAAAATACACTACCAGGGCTACTTTTTGGCAGCATTTTACCAATACCCCCATAGCCCAAAAAGTATTTGACCCTTGGCACAGAGGTAGAGAATTTGACTATAGGACAATAACTTGGCATTTAAATCGCTCAGAAACATTTCATCAAACGACAAACTGGACCTATTTGTACAAGTTTGCCTCTTTTCGGTATACCTCCTTTGAACCTATTTTTGCTAAAATTTTATTTATGAATCACCAGTATTCCATTCCCAGCTGTAACAACTCGCTCTGTCAATGGAAATTGTAATTAAACAATGTAGAGACATTGCAGTTCACCAAATTATTGTTACTTGTGTTTCTTGCAGGTTAGAACCCACACAGAACAAATATGCTCGGCAACACACTTTGCAGGTATATTATTAGGTTTGGTTTCATCAAGGGAGTAATTTGATCGCTAGCTTCAGGATTAGCCGTACGGTATTAGCAAATCTTGCCGCTGATGTCAATTATAAGGTAACCTTTTTGTAATAAGTTAACAGTGTGTGGATTGTTTTATTCACTGTGGAAGCTTGTGGGATGCATTGCTATGCATAGTTCTTGTAAGGTAATTTTGAAAGTTTTTATCCCACACTCATCATTGAGTACACATTTCTTGTCACTTCTGAAGCAACTGTGATAGGCTGATAAAAACATGTTTAGTGTCCAGATTTTATTAGCTAAAAGGGTAGGGGTGGGAGAAAGAGGAGGAAGGGAGGAGGAGGAGGAGGAGGAAAAAGAGGAGGAGTAGGAAGAGGCGCTATTCTGCCACGTGTTTAGCCCTACATTGCAGTGACTGCACTGCCTGGAAAAAAAGAGGCAGTCTTTAGACCCCCCCTCTAGATGATCCAAAATCTGCTTTTAAAGGGGTGAATTTCCCAATTTAATTTATATCAAGTTTCATCTTGATAGAAGGCTTCACCCCAAAACCCACCATCGGTAAAGTTATGCGCTAATATTTCAATCCATTGTGCGGGCGCCGCGAGGAGCGAAACCGACGGCCCCACCATTGTGCTTCTGTATCCCCCTCGGCAGGACGGGGGGGGGAAACAAGGAAGAGGGGGCAACCAAAAGGAGGGGACAGGGGGGGCAGAACAGCAGAAAACCAAAAGCCGGGAGCCCCGAGATTTAATAATCACTAATAATTAAAATAATTACTTTAATAATCGGTTTTTATATAGCGCTTGATCACTGTAAACAGTATCCCGCGCGTGGCCTATATTTATTCACAGGATAAATGAGAAAAATAGTAGCTTTCTTTAGGTACCACTTCTGGTAACATTGGCGATCTGGGGATGAGGCATTTAATGATTGGACCATGGCCCTGTAAGTGGTTCTTGTAGGCCTAAAAAAATTGTTTTGATGGGCGTAACATAGAAAACAAAATAGGGTAGGTAGGTCAGATTTTTTTTTTTTTTATGTTCCCTACCCGAAACAAAATATATGGACCTCAGGGTCATAATTTCGGCGAGAATCAGAGAATCAATTTCGCAAAGATTATCGCAAACTGTTTGCATGAAGCAATTTTGATTCTCGTAAACTTCAGAACTAATACGTATCGATAGTGATGTAGCAAACATTGTTTTGGGAATCGAGACTGATTCTCCTCCGCACTCAGCGACGAATTCTACCCCTGGACACCATACAAAATAAATGGCAACATCTTCCCTTTTTCGTCAAACACATCTTTTTATTTGTCATTTTGACGATGTCCTGCAATCCTTTAGAGGAACTGAAGTATCCAGTCATGGTTTTAAAAACTTTTTTTTTGCACACAAAAAAATAAAAATTTAGGGTCGGCGGTAAAAATAGGGTCGGTAGGGTTACGCCAATCAAAAATTTTTTTTAGGCCTAATTATCAAACCTGTAGGAAGCATCTCCAAATTTCTGAAGCATCATTTAACTATGGTTAGACTTAGAGAATAAAGTATGATTTGGGGACCGGTACTCTTTTACGACGAATTGAAACCAAGGCGATACCATTATT
>JAMKCH010053192.1:0-10204 GCA_023653785.1 Ophioderma brevispina
TAAACATTTTAACCAATATATTAACATCCCCCCCCCCAAAAACCTGGTGGACAAGAAGCCGCAAAAGCCATCTTCATGGAATAATGCTTTTGTATTTCTGGTGTGCATGACAAATATCCGAGTATGCTTGTTTATCGGGGCCGATCAGACAGCAGGGAGTTAAACTTAGTGATTGCTTTCTTTTCCTTTGTTTCAAAACTACGAAAGTGTCCTCGTGTTATATTCTACAACAAGCGGGGCAATTTAGTTTATACAAATTTGTATCCTCATAAATCTCGTGTCCCTTTAAATGCGACGACCGTCCTTTGAGATTAAGTCGAAATGTATGGCACAATAGATCCATGAAATGTTTATGATGTGTTAGAGTTCTGCAACTTATTCTGCATGTTTTAAAATGTATTTTGACGTCATTGCCATTGTGGCCTCTAGGTGACATTGAACTTGAACTGTGCAGGTGGTTCCATATCCATTTGTTTTCCAAATTTAAATTCCTACCTCTCGCCAATTTGATGCTTTTATAACAAAATGCCACTTTTTACCATTATCTGCTTCACAACATTACAATTCTGTGGTAATGACCCAACTTCGGGACCCGCAATTGTAGAAACGACGTGCACTCCTGGCAACTTGTCAATGTTTGTGTCATTTTTTAGATACGGCATTTTCCTCCCAATTCAAGTGATTTCTCTCCACAATATCATACTTTAAGAAATAACGGCGTTTCAAAACATCCCAGTTTTCAAAAACTAAAATCCATGTAAACTCATCTTGGAATGCTATCTCCGATTATTTTTGGACTGAAATACTCAGATTTCGGCTGTAATCGACTCAATCGCTTTGTTTTTCGTCTCCACATGTAAACAAACACTGGCGCATCTGGGATATACCTTTCTGCGCACAGGTCAAATCTTTGTTTCAACTGTAGCGTGCCAAGCTTCTGTCGGCGATGATCAAGGAACATGAAAGAGTACTCCCTGCCGAGAAACGGCCTTTTTGGTCTATGCTTTTTACAATGAGTTTCCAAGTGATATAATTGGGATAATCGTCGTTGCGTAGCACATTAGGGAAGCGCTTGTCTCTTCTCCTCCTACCTCCATGGTCTGAGCCGGCACCTGTTTACTTCAATAAAATCAAGGTACGTAACTGTGTCGACTTAGAGAGACATTGGCACATTTGAAAATAGTGTGCCCTCAGATTGTCAAAATTGAATTTTTGCATGGTTGTAAAGCCTGTAAATTCAGTAGTCCCTCACCCTGATTTTTTAAAAGCCCATATTAGCGCGCTTTGTGGTAAACAGAACGATTTTATTTAATGACTCTGGTGACATTAATTTAGTAACGATGGCAGAAAATGGCATTGTAAACAAAATAAAACACAGGCTGGAGTTGAATCCCACAGCATGCACCTTGTGTGACCGGTCTGTGATTTGTCAGTACAGTCTATGATATTCATATAACTTAGCAAAGTTAGCCTACAAATCACCTGGATGTCTTTAGCCTCTTATTAATGCCCTATCTTGTTTTGGGTATGTTCTTTTGTATGTGTACAAATCATTCTTCCATTGGGCCTAGACTAACATTTGCAAGCAAATTGAAGAATTTAATTGATTTCTAAATTCCTGGTTTTGAAGGCAGATTTTCCCCCAGTTGGAGGTTGATTTTCCCCAAGCGGCAAATTTTCCTCCTTGTTGGAGATAAAATTTCCCATTGAGCCGGCAAAAGGTGATTTTAGCATAGTTTCACTTCAGCTTTGTTTCCCGGTAAAAGCTCTCTGGGGGGTGCAACCTTCCCCCCCCACAAACCACTCCACCTGTTCCGCTACTGGTGCCCACCCTCCCCTAATCTTAGGGCGTCTCCTAATTTACATTTTTTAAAGAACCCGCTGAGTGGCATGAGGTTTTGTAATGTGAAAATTTCCCAGGATTGCATTTCTCACAGATTGCCCACTATATCTTCTATAAAGTTTCCCTCCAAATGCCCAAGTTTCCCTCCCAATTTCCAATGGCCAATCTTCCCCTTCCCAAATCCCCCCCCACTTTACGAGCATACGACCGCGTTCAAGATTTGACTTACGTTTAGCGGACCCGGGTGTTGGGGGTTGAAAATATTTAGAGGTCAAAACCAGTCAAAATTCTTGATCACTTAAATGTTTCTAAGGGTAAAATTCATATATTTTTTCAGATTTGAGCACTTAAAAACAAAAAAAAAAAAACCCAATAATTTTTTCACTGATTTTTGAAAATTCTGTTTTTTATTTTTTTTTTGGCCATTTTAGCCAAAAATGGCCGTTTTCGGGTCGACACAATTTTGACTTGCACTAATTTCCCGGTGAGTGTTGAACTAAAAACTACCTAATAGTGATAATTCTTTTGCAATCATGTGAGGGGTAACATTTGTAAATTTTTAAATCATTAACTGGCATCAATTCTATTTCTTTATTTGGTAACAGGGTTAGAAAGTTGGGGGTCAGGGTGGAGACAATGATTTGGAAAAAATGGCAATTTCGCCCAATTTTGTGATTGAAACAGCCAAATCCTCAATGGTATGAGCTATGAGTGATGCTGCTTGTGTCTTTTTGTTCAGTATTTACAATATAGCTAATAGTGATATAAAACTTGACTAAGATTGAATTGTACTTTTAAAAAAAATAAAATTAGTAATATGTTACCCCTTCCCCTAACATTTCGGAGGTGTGAAAAAAGGCCCTTCGCAAAAAAAATAAGTCCTTCAATACTGTGAGGTTCAATGTAAACAAATATAAACTTGCTTAGACCAGACTCCCTCTGAGCAAGTTTTATTTTGTTTAGGCCCTAGAGTCCCCGTTTTGAAGGACTTATTTTTTTTTTGCGGCCGAGTTTTTTGCTAATTTGAGGACTCGGGCAGACTATATGCCTGTACAGTGCTATGGGGAAAAAATCAGTTAAATAATTATGCATTTTTTTTATTTCAGATTCAGTTCTACACAAATTTCACCCTGAAATGGTATTTACAATAGGATATCTTGTCCCTTTAAGTTTCCACCATTACGGTTCACCAACGCAAGTCAAGCTTGAACGCTGTCATCCTCACTGTAAAGATTTTTACACATCAGGTTGCATCTGAAAACTTGATTGCTGAATGTAAATGTTGGCAGCTTTGACAATTGCTGTATTGGAAATTGTTGCACTAAAGTCCAGGCCGCCCCTCACAGTGCGCTTTATGAAGGTGGGGTGAGCTGAATGAGATCGTGGCCCTGGTAAACGACTGTGCGGGGTAAAATAGTATGGGGTCTGGCGCCTACTGAACATCTTGACTAGGTGCTCTGAGGCTATTTTCTGGTTATTTTTTTTGTATAAATATCCAAAAGTTTGGTTAGCTTTTCCTAACCAAGGTTAGGTTTTCGTTTTTCATCAGGTCTCCTGCGAAAAGTCGAAGTCCGATTGAAACCACATTGGGGTTAAGGTTATAGGGGAGTTCATTTATATGTGCATTATGTTCAAAGGTCATTGACAAAGGTTAAGGTCACTCAGGGTCAGTTCCCCAGACTCCTCTTGCCATGGGGAATGACGCAATTTACTGCTGTATTTTTTAATCCTTAGGACTATATGAACATGTCTATACACTTGTAACCTTGTATGAACCTTCAACAAATTTTACCCCTGGTTAATTTAACCCTCTTCCATATCTTAAAATTGTACAAGGGCAGAAATTTATATTTCCGGAAGTTTTTCATTTGTCCTAAAATGGTTTTCCTTCTTTACCTTTTTGGTCCGAATTTTGACTGGACAATAGGCAATTGAAATCAAGATAATTTTTGCTCAATCTAATTGAAAACAAGCTGTGTCTTAACCCTTTTTTTGGGGGGGGGGGGCAAAAGGGGCAACATATATAATTTACAATGAAATATAATCTATGTAACTAACAAAAATTGATTACTTGCCCCCTTAAATATATTTCATTGTAAATTGGAGCGTGTGCGGAGGGAGATGCGCAAAACCGCCCTCTGGTTCGCCCGTGAAAAAAAGCCAGCAAAGCCACAGTAGGTGAAACAACGGCAACAGTTCTATAATGTTTTGGGCAGAGTTCATATGTTTGGAAGGTAGCATTGATATCATATATTTCAAAACACTGTAAGTTGTTAGGAAATCGCCAGCCCTGGGAGCTGGGTGTGGCACTCTACTTTTTAGTACCAATGTCCCAACTGGAGGGCTCTAAACACGCCCACAGTGACGGTCACCCCTCGAACTACTGAAGGTCCTAAATAGGAGTCTTAGGGCGGTTTAATAATTGCACATACCCGTACCCCTTTCCTATATGTCAGTGCCACCAGTCCACACCCCCCTCAATCGGATTGGTATTAATTTTATTGCCAATTTTAACACATTCTAAGATGCGTCAAGTTATATGTATTAATAGGAATGCCCTCTATATTTAAAACTGTTGTCACATTCCATGTTAGATGGATCACAATGCCTGTAATGTTTAAAATGCAGGCATCAGAAGCAAATTTTTTAAAAATCATTGTTAAAACAGTTTCCATTTATTTACATTGCAGTCAGGTAATGTCCAAAGTGAACATCAGTGTCTGGTGATATCATCAGTAGAGTCTTCTGCAGGTAATTCAGAGATAACGACCACGAGCGTAGCGTTAGGGAGGTAACGTAATCTAGCGCGGTATGGAACGTAACATGAGGAATTTCTTCATTACTAGGGCTGAAAATTTTACTTTGCAACCAATTTTTAATGGCAAACAGGTATACATCATAAATTGACATCTTCTAATTATCACTATTGGAACATTGTTCTTTCCGTTATTTTAGCAATTTTGTATCCTTCCAATTATGGTAACGTATCTGGCTGCAAAAAATATTGGCAGTAACGACATGCTCTCAGAGACCTCTTGCGAAACTTTCATAATCCACTATTATATTGTTTTGAACTTTATAATTAGGCATAATAGAGGCTGACAATACAATGTAATCTGTGATTGCGCTCTGTGTAACGAGCAGGGACACATTTTAAAGGACTGATTTGGGGGCTTGTGACATGGCGATAAGCAAGAATTATGCATCTTTATTGCCTTATTGCTTGATACTTTTCCAGGCCGGTTACAGCTTCTAGTCCTGATCATTTTGAAAACGTAACTCCTGAGTTAATTTTATATTATAAATATTCATTCTTACCGGGCAACAACCAAGCTTTAAACTGTGCAGAGTGTGAGCGACACGAAAACCCACTTTCCTGAACACGTTCATCGATAATGGCCCATAAAGCACAGTGTTTCAATATGCAGACCATTTTGTACTGTGCCCCCTAAAAATGTCCTTGAAGGCGGCTATATTGCATGGGCTACTATCTTGATTTGGAAAACAATTTCTTACAAAGAAATGCATGCCATAAGCGGTTTTCTAGTGACCAATACATATTATCTCTAAGTATAAAAAACACATAGGACGCTAGAATCATTCCTAGACCTGCAAAGTTGCAGAACACTTGACGTGCCCAGATGTGTTCGAAATGCGTTCTACAGTGTTCTAGAGTGTAACAATGTTTAACTGTAACAGGTTTGAATACCCGCAAAACCATGTTTTGGATGTCCGCAGGAATGTATTCTGTCTGTATATCAATAGTATTATTGGAAAAGAGTAAGGTTTGATCCCGAACGCATCCTTGACTTTTGAGCAGCCCACATTGGGTTTCCTGTGGCATGTAATGATCAAATTAACAATTGTCTTATTAGAGATTTTGAGTGATTTTTGGACATGTGGCAGCCATATTGCATTTTCAAAAATGCCACTGCACTCACTTGCACGATAAAAACCAAATCTTGCACACCGTCCAAAAATTTATTGGCTTAGGTCCTAATAACTAATCTATCTATATAACCGTCTGTACTTACTCCTTTTTCATCCTTAGGACAGCACTGGCTTGCGCAACTTCCCACCTGACTATAGCGGTTATCTTTGAACCTGCTTTTCATAAGATACATATGGGTTTACATGAGAGAACAAAATAATTAAACAAGTATATTTTCATGAAAATACTGCAAAACGATGCAAACTGACGGCATTTGCAATGAAAATTAGCAATACTGTAAATTTTTCATGTTCAATTTCCCAAGCCTAGTAACATCTTATAGGACTAAAAACTAAAAGCTGAAGCTCTTATTCAATGTTAAGATATCAACATGCATATCATAAACGCTGTTATGAATTTTCATATTTACAACCGAAAAAATACTGGCTGTTTGTTGATATGAAAGTCCCATCTGAGTTTGCTATCTAACTCCACCCCAATATTGGGTGGAAAGTAACTTCATCTCCGGTATAGACACAAAAATTACAAGATAGTAGTCGGGGGGAGTTTCTTTTTATTGGTGATTTTCATGACATAACATTGAGGCATCTGAATTCCATGAGCCCTTTATCTTTGCCACCTTGACAGGCGCTGGAGAGGCACTTTGTCGAAGGATTTTGGAGAAATCGAGGATGGCCGTCTAGTTGTTTCGTCGTCGCAAATTCCTTGCTGCAACGCCAGGGTCGTCAGCTGTTTAAGAGATGGGTATCTGTAGATGTCTTCGCTCTGAACCCTTGCTGCGAATCTGAAAGAATTTATTTTCTCTAGATGTTTTATAATATGAATAGATAATGTGTTCTAAAGTTTAACAGAGATACCTGGCGAAAGCCCGGATGAATAGTTGGTAGTATTTTTTGAAGATGTTTCCGTTTTTGACTGCCAAATTGATTGACGTCATGTTACAACTTTAAAATTATCAGACTACATTTCCTGTCCTAACAACATACCTAAGGCCTTCATGTCTATTTTTTTATCGCAGGTATTTGCTGTTATAGGGCATATTTTAAAATTATTGGATTTGGCTTCCATTTTTGAATTTGAAGTATACTTATTTTAAAAGTGCCATACGCTTGTTGCATTGAATCCTATATGTATATCTAGTAACTCCATAGTTTGATAATATGGGTTTGACTAGATAATTATCATTTAAGGCGGCCGCCATCTTGATTTCCCTAAAACGCCCAAGGCTGCCCCATGTGGCACTCCGGCAGATTCTTATTCTACCCACCATAATCTAATCATTTTCAGCCAAAACAATTGTATAATATCTCAACTGTACGGTTTACATGACGTCTCTCTTACTATATTAGTTTTTTTTGGTGGGGCCTGAGACCCCTTAGGGATGTATAATAGGATTTATTTATTTAGTTTTTTAATTTTTAAAATTAGGTTAAAAACGCGTGTTTTTTTGTTTTTAAAATTATTATACATTTTGTAAAGTGTGCTTTCATAAATTTAAAGGATATACATGACGTTAGGTACTAGTAGTGAGTCAGGGTAAATATTTTATTGACATGACAGCTGACACAATTTTATTGAACTTCAGTCCGAGTTGGCTTGCCATTGATGGGTTGAGGGCGCTGTGTACAAGCGGAACTCACACCAAGGCGTAGTACAACACTCTGCCATTTCTATCTCAATTTAGAGGCATTTCAAATTTACTACTACAAGTAGAAAAAATCGTCTCAGAGCACAAGCATAAAGATTTTGGTGGTTTGTTGTGTGTGTGTTTTTTTTTTACTAGTTAAAATATACCCTCTGGATAGATTTCAACTGGTCAAATAAATTATTTCTTTTTGGCATATAGAATTTGAGAAAAGCCATTCACTATTGGAATTCCTATAACCGACACACAGTAACAGCGATTTTTTAAGGCGCTCTGACGGCCATAGCGAACGATATGAGCATCAAAATCACTGGTGATGAAGATTGGGTGTTGTCGAATAGAATCGCCCCAAACCAAGATGGGCAAAATGTCCATTTTGGGCCCAAAATACATCCCCAAAAAATACATTCATGAACATTTTTTTTAAATTATTTTTGTTATCAGAGAAAAAATGCAGAAGTTTGGATTTTTTTTTTTGTATCGTCCACCACCCCACAATGTAATGTAAGTAAAATATTATGGTTTATTGATGTAAATTCTCGCGCGCAGCACGCTCGCACGCAACACTTTCGCACACTCGCGCGCAGCGAGAAAACCTCGCCACAAGAAAAACACACACAAGCCAAAAAAATAAAATCACAAAAATTAAAAATTAACAAAAAAAAACCTCAACACTCGTCCACGCACGCAACGCGAAACGCGACACGTACGCGAACAAACACGCACGCAAGAGCGCATGCACTCGCGCGCCAACAACACGGCGACGCACAACAAACACTTCTTTACACAAGCCAAAATTAACAATCACACATAGAAAAAAATCAGTAGGAACACATGAACCATAGATATTATCACGAGAAAGCGCTAGGATCGGCCCGCAGCCAAATCGAACGAAGCACGACGCCTGGTGCGCCCTAAGTCCCCTCTCCTATACCCCCTGTATAAGCTGGAGAAATTTCCTCAATTGATTATTCATGAGCTGGATGCGTAGTGTCACTTGGCGCAATGTGCGCGTTACGCTGTTGCTCTGTTAAGCTGAATTAACAAACGCGCACATGACTGACGATCCACGCATGTGTTTACAGCATTTAAGTTTTCCAGTCAATACACACAGTAAGTGCTAAATTTTTATTCCTTTTTCTGTTGGGTTCATATTCCAGCAATTTTTTTTTACTTTTTTACAGACACAGTGAAGGGTTAAATATTAAAGTTGCAGGAATACCTTAAAACGAAGGATATGTTTGGTAGAATTTTCATAGTTACTTTTTCCAACTGAGAATTAATTGCAAAAAGGAAAAAAACAGCAGATTCAAAGAATATGAATTTCATTCAATTAGGTTTTGTAGTAAATGTCCGTAGCGAACAGTATGACTAGAATATCCGATTGTTCTTATTATGTTTTGCTTTATAAGTCTTATATGATTTGCAAAGGGTATGTTAGGACATGTGTACTTGTTACAGACATGCAAAAATCTGATTTTGATGATTTTTTTATTTTCAAGATTTAGCATATACTAATAGTGATGCGTCATTTTCGAATTAAGGAAAGCTGGCAACTCGTATAGGCTTTTGTTTTTGTTGTTTTGTTTCATTTTGGTAAACAATTATAGGGTATAGAATTAGGGGATAAAATTTCCCAATGATCACATCATATACAAAGATTGAAACTGCATGGGCATGCATGGCGTAGTGAGAGTCATCTGATTGAGGGGTATAAACAGCTTTGCGGAAAAAAACTTATCCCGCTTGCGGGTATCTCTTAATTGCGACCACATGACCGAGCGGTTTTGACCATGGACCACGGTACGGCGCAATGAGAGTTTAAGATTCAGTTACTCATATGTTAAAAAACTCACCTTGATATTATAAAATAATAACCAAGAACAATCTTGGTTTACTTTCCAATAAAAATCCTATCCTCAGGCCCAGTCACCACCACAGGATAAACCATGACCTAGAGCCTCTATTGGTAACAGGCTATGTGGTTGTGACGGTATCAACACCCTAATTTACATGGCCACGAGCTCACTATTTACGCCAGAAACATTGGTATGCTGACCAACCAACATGATCCATCTTGTGCCCAAATCAGGTGCATTCCACGTCCCCAATGTGTACGGTCGGATGGCCTACAAATTCACATAAAACTATATAAGTTTGAGAGATTCCTGACAGAAATAACCTTCAGGTAACAAAATGCTCTTCGTGTACAAAATGTTGGTTGTTGCTAACGTGAATGTGGTGCAAGGTATACTAAGGTGCATTCAGCTTGAGAACACTGGTGTGAGTTCAGGTGCACATGCTAATGTTAATCACCAACCAAATAAAAATAGCCCTAGGCACAAATCATTAAGTATTATGTTTCCTGTCTATTCAGGACTCGTGCCTACACGGAACATGTGCAATGCCCCTTTAATGTGCTATATCAGGTTCTTTGAAGGACCTTTAGGCAGGTTTGAATCACAAGCACAACGCGTGCGCAGGGCCTTCAGTGCAAAGACATGTAACATAGCCTGTGCACCTTTAATTGTTAATGGGAGTTTAATGTATATATGTGTCCTAAACGCTATATCACTTTACATGGAAGCAACCTTTACCATTAGTTTTACTAGTTACCAATTATCTCAGACTCAGAATAATCTTTACCCGTGTTGGAATATTCCTGTTTCAGTTCCCATCACAGGGTGCAGTGTTGATAAGATCTTAGTTAATAGTTGGCCAACATTAGCTGAGACTGGGACACACTGGGAAAGAACATTTTTTT
>JAMKCH010053193.1:0-20922 GCA_023653785.1 Ophioderma brevispina
ATTTTAAAATTGCTCCGATTGGGATAAAACATGGTGCAATTATTGGTGGAGCTCATAGGATAAAAATTAATGCGTGCTAAGAAAGTGGGGTTAACAAGATCAAGCCCCATTGAATGTCAATGGACGGGTTGACCTCTGTGCCCCCTAGCAAACATAGGAAACTAAGGCATTTAAGACAGTGAAGCGATTCCTTATTTTAATCCCTATGAACTCCACCAATAATTGGCAGGCATTTTTTATTCAAATCGAAGCAACTTTAAATTTGACCCCTGTACGAACTGATTGACCTTATTATTTATTTTTGCTGTTTTTAGCCTATAACTCTGACACTTAGGGCTGTACATATTACAAACTGATACCTTTTTTGAATCCGTATGGTTAGCCACAGAGCATGGTTTGTTTTCAAGCATGTTGGATCAATTTACAAATTTACCCCTGTACAAACTTTGGTTTGGCCCCCTCTCCTTAAGGCACCACTTGCGGCACTTAAGAATCAGTTTCATGGGTTCCGGTCAGTCTGTCACATATTTAATCACTTAACCCTTTGGTACTTGAGATGTTACAAATGTGTGCTAGCTCCAGGGCTAATACCTTACAATCCATCGACACAGAGGATGCCACATGAACTATTGCGAATCTAAAAGGATGCAACATGAACGAGAAGGCATCCAATCCCCCCCTATTAGACTTTTCATGCCTCTGTCAAGCTGACTTCAGGCTTTTTAAAGAGGGGTGCATGTACTGTACAGTGGTTGTAATATAGTTATTATCTCATTTATGAAGATAATAGCTTATGTATTTTATAATCTTCCTCAATGCAAGTACCCGCGCATGCACAGCGCCATTATGTTAATGGGCAACTACAACACGGGCAAGCGCATATCCGATCGGATCCAGATCGATCCGATCTCGTATCCATTTTGCGTCACACGGGCAAGATCCAGATCTGCAAACGCGTACCGGTTTGTACACACTCCTTGTTAGTGTCGCTTGCACTGTAAGCTTTTTAAAGCGCGTATTTTAGGTTAACGCGTAAGGTATTCTCTCGATCACCACGTTTTACGGCGTAGCATATGTACACTTCCCGCTTCGAAAGGTCGCCGTACCTTCGCACTCACTGCGCCGTTTAAGTTTCTAATACAGTGCCGAAAGCCGTTTGCCGTAATACCTTGACATTACGGAAAGACGCGATTGCGCGCGTTGCCGAGCCCTCGCATTCTAGTTGGAATAGAATTATCCATGCTATTTTCACGTTATGCTATTTAAACCGAACCTTTTCTTAATTAGTAGACCATATATATTTTTAGCTTTGATATTCCTGTGAAAAACAATCTGAATTTTACTTCTATAAAAAAAATAATACGTTCAAAACCCGGTTTCAGGTGAATCCCCGTGTTGTGACACGTTTTTTCATAAAAATGGAAAAATGGTGATCTTGATCGATTTTCAACACAAAAGTAGTCCCCCATTTGAAAAAAAACGTGAGGGTGCACATTTCTCTGCTATTTGGCACCAATTAAGATCATATCTATATACTGCTACCCTGACAGTTTCAATGAACCTAACCCTGTAGACATTTTGCCTCGCGAAACGTTTAATGTGCCTTGGCAATCGGGCTTGGCATATGTGCTATCTCGAGGCGCTTCTGATCTTGAACTATTTGGATAATTTAAGGGGCCTATGCTAAATAATTATAACCTCATTTAAAAATCAACCATTCAATCATAAGTGGCCTGGGCGGCTGTGTACCTCAACACAGCTGTATGCTTCGCGGAAAATAACATGAAATGAAAACCAGGATATTGTAAATTATGAATGAAATTTTTGAAGCGGAAAAGCCATAAGTGACATGTCCCCAACTTTTAGCAGGGCGACGGTCAGTAAATGGGCCGCACTGACTAAGGCATAAAACTCCAAATGCAAAGAAGTATTTACTAAAATTTGTCGAATGTAACCGATCTTTAAGGCCTTATAGTTGCAGAATATTCCCTCTTTTTTCA
The DNA here is from genome assembly GCA_023653785.1 of Ophioderma brevispina. Taxonomy (NCBI): domain Eukaryota; kingdom Metazoa; phylum Echinodermata; class Ophiuroidea; order Amphilepidida; family Ophiodermatidae; genus Ophioderma; species Ophioderma brevispina. The sequence goes on from JAMKCH010053193.1 coordinate 2,001, forward strand.
GATATTGAAGGAAATTGGTCTAGGCCTATTTAAAAATGAGATTGCCGTATATCTCTCTAAATTCCTTACATTACTTTAAGCTAGCAGACGGATATAGTGACAAAACCTCTGAGACTTTAAAACGATTCCTTAGATCCAAAAATAAGTCTTTAATGGGTTTAATTAACAGTTTTTAACCATTTCAATATGTTTGTTTTTCAATCAAAAGGACTTATTTTAAATAAGACTTTTGCATGGATTAAATTTTTAAGGTCAAAAAGTTTTTGTCACTAATTTCATTCTCGTTATCTTAAAAATCAATCTAAGGAATTAATAGAAAAGGGTAGCTAAGTTTAATGTCACATTAGTCTTCAACACTTTTATATAAAATTAATATAGCCCTACGGATGGGTAGCAATCTTTTTCATTTTTGTGGTTGCCCTATATATTTTCGGTTCAGAACATCCGCGGCCCGTCAATACCCTAACCAAAAGTGAGATCCCGGGCCTATCCTCTTGATCTTATGTTTTTAAATGCCATACAAAGACCCGCATTTCAAGTATGCTGCTAGAATCGAGCAAATCGTCACTTCAATTAGTTTCTATACTTTTCAGTCCTATCAAAATTAAAAGTTTCAGTTTAATGGCTAAAAATCATGAATGATTTTCTTCTTGAGCTCCAAAACCTGCGATAATTTTTGCGAATGCGAGAACCCGCCGTCTTTCTGACATGTCATTGGTATATAAATAACCGTCTTCTCCCTTGACCATGTCGACTCTATCATGTCTATCTACGAATAGTGAAAATTTTGAAACATATAGGCCTAAATTACAACCTTAATTATCCATTTATAACCTTGCGTTTGTTAAATCTTTTCATGTGCTTATATTAATTGTGGCCTGATGATAAGGACACTATTAAAACTATATGTTTACATCAGTAGCTTTTGCAAGCTAAATAGAGCGTTATATGCCTATTTCTCACGTTAATACTGCAAATAATATGTAAACGACTTTGTTTTTTTTTTCTCGATTTAAAATCTATTTAAAACAAATCCTATATCCCACCAATATACAAATGTTAAATGTTTTAATAGCTCTTTTTATAGTCTGCAGGGAGTTGAAAACTAATGTTTTATATGCCTATATTCTGTAACTTATTTTGTACACGCCAGGGATTCCGGAGGTGTTCACAAACTGCTACGAAATAAAATCAATATAAGCCCTACTTATGTTAATTAAAACCGTAATTTTTCGAATTGTTATGGTTAATGTCATAAAATATGCGGGCCCGATAGAAACCTATAGACTATAGCTCAAATAAACAACAAAAACAAAAAACAAACAAAAAACAAAACGATTTTTAATGAACCGTAACCCGTAAGTTCCATCTACAGCCGTTAACAATATACAGGCCTATATAGCACAATCCTAGACGGTAAATTTGCCCAACAAAACCTCTGAAAACGCGACCTTTGAAAAGATTTGAACTATAGGGCCTAGAGAATATTATTTTAAAGAGAACCATTTTTAAATTTTGCCTAAAAAACCAAACCACCCCCAAACTCCTGAATTTTGAAGCGGATAAATCACACCGGATGAGTTAACCATTTCATAATTCCACGTTTTGTGCGTATTTCAACACTTTGCGTGTTTTAAGCAGTGCAATCGCGTTCGAAATGAGCAAATTTAGTGTTTGACGCAGCGACATCTTTGCGACACGCATTTCGCAAAACGAATGGTTATTGTCGCGATAACCTGCAGACCGTGTTTTTATTACATGATTCGAATCAGTTCACAATGTCATAGGATGGAAGCATGGCCATTTTCCCTGTCAAATTATTCCTTTCTTTCTTACAAAGTGTCCCACTTTGGGAGTTTATGTTTTAAGATCGAGATAAGCCTTTAATTTTTGAGATTCTCATCAATATTTTGCACTAAAGGCGTTAGACATTTTGCCTCGCGAAACTATAGCATTCAACAACTCAAGAGTTTTTAAAAAAAAATGAGCACGGCTCAAACTTTTCACCAAAATATTTGAAAAAGGGTGAAATGCTCTAGTCAAATTTGACTCCATGTAATATTCTAAGGCGGAGTTCAAAATTTGCAAAGTCACCTTTCCTTAAAATCTGCGCGTAAAGCACGTTACGCAGCATATGGGTTTCCTGCTGTTAAACCTTCTCCCGTGGATCTGGATCTCTCGGGGAAACGGAATCCGATCTGGATCTGCGCTTCCGTGTAGATTGCCCCAATATTTCTTGTGCGCGCATGCAAAGCCCATGTCGCCCCCCGCGTTGCTTGATTTCCGCACCTGCGTACAGACTTCCGCACGCGTTTGTTTTGAATACTGATTAATTTTGAAGAATATTAAGGCTTCTGAAAAACAAGGATTCAAGTGTTCATATCACACTGGCTGGGCGGACCAGCCCCTGACGGAGGGGTGCCAAAGTTCAAGATGAAGAATGGGACCCAGATTTCTCTTTATACACTAGATAGCGGTACTCCCCCGTGTTGGAAGATAGGCGGCGACCGTAACCGTGTTTTGAAAATTATAAATATTCATTACGGTCATTCATTCGAAACGCGGCCCCGCGTACGCGCATGAGCCGTAACCTGTTGGCCTGGAAACGGTACAATTGGTCTATGGCACATGCTGAATATTAACTGAATAAATTGGTACACCACGCTAGTAAAATCAGGGAAATTAATAAATTGGTACCCCACGCTATGGAAATAAGTACGCACTGCGGGCAGGAAAAGATGGTTACTGCTTTTGAGCTGGCGTTCGCTATCTAGTGGTATTAGAAATCGGTGTGGATGGGAGAAGACTGGCTGCGTGCAGCCGCGATGCGGGATGGATTCTGGAGAGGTGTCCCTCCCCCCTCTTCTGCATTTTTATCATAGCAATCAAGCTTCTCATCTTCTTCCAATTAAGTGTTGTTGGGAAATGTTTCATATCACTTATTTTGTTTGCAGCTTAGGGCATGACATCAGCTACTTGAAGTTAAAATAGCTAATTAGAGAATAAAGTTATTGAAAGGAGATCTTGTTTTGCACATCTGTGATCAGATGATAATTAATTTACTTTTAGAAAGTTTTACCATGTTTAAAATTATTATCTGATCTATTAAATAATTGAATTCATGCATGATTAATGTTGAAGTGACTAATATCATTTGCAAGTTACTCTTGTGAGCAAGGTCATAAATATGTCACCATTATTCATACAATGATGGAACTGAAACCCCACCTTATGGATAAATGGGGAAAATGGGACATGATCTCTTACAAATCTATCACCTTTTGCCTCCTCATTTCTTTTCTCACCAAATTCCCCCTTCATTTTTCAGCATAGATAAGTGAAATATGCAATACGACAACCGCAAACTTTTTCAGACAGGTCGGGTCCTTTTTTTCTTCCTTCATGCCCAATTTGTTTTTGATATACAACACAGCGGTAATACATTGAATTCCTAAAGTCAGTTTCCAAAGAGTCGCGTTTTTACATATAAATTTGTTTAGAATTGTTAAATGTAATTAATGCTCTTCCATTGAAAAATAGCGTTTTTTTTGCATACAACGTGTTTAACAAAATTTATATATCTTCGGGCAATTAGTCCCTTTAGAGAAATATTTCAAGGTTATGCTCTTTCTATTAATCATTAAAAAAGTCTGAAATTCGGGTCCCAGAGTGGTCGCGTTAATATAAAGCTTTAAATTCTCCTTTTCTACAATACTGAAAACCATACACTTAAAATCTCTAACAAGCATTTAAATTTTAGATACACCAGGGAAAAAAATTGAAACTTAAACTGTTTGGTCCCCTATAATGGCACCTTCACGAAGGGAACCCTCCAAATGGTTCTTAACAAGCTGAGAACACAAAAGATTCCTAACAAACCATAAAAGGCTATACAGAAGTTAAAGAACTCGTTTTGGTTCCTTGAAGAAACTTACAGGGTTCCATCATGAGTTTAGAACCTCTTTCACACTTTACTTGCAGGTGATGCAGAAGGTAGCTGCAACTTCATGATCTGACCCAAATGTTTCTGGAGCCACTCATCAACTTGCAACCGCCTGGATCTCATATCCGACGCTCCAAATCTTTTTTCTCCATTTCCATTGACACAGCTTTGGAACTCACACCACTACCTTAGAAACAACCTGCAAGCCTCACCATTATCTGATGGAGGAAAGTTTGGCTATACAAAAAGTGATGGATGGACTGAGGAACTATCTGCGTACCTCAATGATGATACTGCCCTGATAAATCATTTGAAATTTCACCATACTCAGGTGATGCCATGCAAGAATTCATTCCACAAAAGGTTGATCAAGCATTGAATTCTTATCCAGAATTGTGGAACGAAGGCTGCGACAAAGTTCTGAAGAAGAAGTAGTGCCTGGAAGCAGTGGAATCTCTTGGGAGCTCCCGAAGCTCGTCTAAATTACAACAAGGCTATAGAAACGAGTATACATCTGTTTCTAGGAAAGCTGCTTCCTTCCACTCACAAGATCAGAGTCAGTGATAAAATGACAGGCGAGCTCCAGACTGGATTTAAGTTTTGTGGTGGACTGCCGTCACCTAATGGGAAAAGAGGGAAGTCTAAATACCAGTCCATTTTTTTAAAAAGCAGGCAACCTCTACATACCTCTCCTGGCTCTAGGCAAAACAAGGTTTTGCGGCTTTCTTCATGAAAGTCTACTATTTCTGCTGCTGAAAAGTTGACAAGCTGTCTCCACATTCCTCGGAGAACTACCTCAAGCTGTGGCAAGATGGGTTCTGGCTAAGGAAGAGAAAAAGAAACAACTGTTGAAACTTAGTCAACAAAGCCTCCGGACCATATGGCATCCCAGCCATCGTTTTTGACATTTTTGAGAAATGCTCCCTCAGACTGGGGTTCCACGGCACGTCTATTCAACTTTGTTTTGATAAGGGCCACATGCCAGTGATGTAGAAAGTAGCTGAAGTCATCCCATGTAATAAGAAGGGTAACAAGCATTCACCTAGTAACTATCGACCGATCTCTTGCTATCTATAATATCCAAAGTAATGGAGCGACTGATCAATGAACAAAGGGGGGTGTGGCGCCATCTTGATGCGCATTCATTGATATCAAACAGACGTTGGCTTTTAGGTCTGGCCATTCTAACATCTGATGGCCTTGACCCTGTTCCCAATGCATCACTAATCCATCAATGTACATAGAGGAGCAGATTGTATGTCTTGATATCAGCAAAGCATTTCACAGAATGTGGCATCCCGGTCTACTGGCCAAGGGGGCCCTTTTCTGCCTTAGGATTCTCATATAAGTTTACTGAAGGTGGCTTAAGGACTACCTGAGTGACCGCTCCCTCATAGTCATTCTAAACAGGATGGTATCCAGCATGCAGTGTACCACAAGGTCCTCAATTCGCGGCCCCTTCTTTTTATTATATTCTTAGACGACATCACAAGAAGAATCCTGATGCCCTCCCTCCTCTACGCAAACGATGTCACACTTTTGACCTTCATAAAGTCCAAGAGGACAAAGCCCAGCTGCTGCCTCTCTCAACAAGACCGCAGGAAATCGGTCTGGGCAACTTCATGGAATGTACTTTTCGTGCTGCCAAGTGTAAAACTGTAACAATATCAACAAGAGATGCTGCAACATGCCATCCAAGTCCCACTTCTTTAGTACAACCCTAGAAGAGGTTCGACAGGGTCGATGTATGACATCTCCATCAGTATGGCCCTAGCTGTCATGGTCCTCCTGCGATTAACCAAAATGCTAAACTTCAGTCGCACTAGTGGCTCCTCGAGCTGCACCCTATCTTGATACAACTGATAGGGCTGTTATATATAAAATCCATGGTTCGATCCAACTTGGAAATGCAGCTCGCAGATGTGGAGCACACCTACTTCACTTTCCAACTAGATGCAATCCAAAGACTGCCATTTTCCATCATTGGTATCCCAAAGAGTGAGCTCGCCACTCCTCACATCCAACCACTTGGTCATCGCAGGCAGTTGGAATTGTCACTCTTTTCCGCCGCCATGTTTTCTGGACAAGCAACCAGAATTTCCCCTCAGCCAGCTGCTTCCTGAGCTGCTTTCAGTTGAGCTCGCCTTAGGCGCTCAGTCTGGTCTCATGACCTTGCTGTGAGTGTCCAACTTGGTCTCCCATTCTCTGTAGGCTTATGGAATGCCATTCCTTGACATAAACAGACAATAAAAAAAAAAAGTGTGCATCATTTTTGTAAATTCTGAAAATTGAGATGTTACCCCTAAAGGATCTAAAATTATAGGCCACGATTAAAAAACCTATGTCGGGCAATTTCTTGAAAAAAGGGTGGAGGATGGCAAGAGGCAAGTATAATTGTAATTGTGTTTTTGATATTTATAATTTTCTGGCTCAGTACGTTGGAATCTGTAGGGATTTGAGCGCACTTCCATAGAGTCAGGAGAATCACATTTAGAAAACGCGATTTGCTGCAATTCCACATTTTCCTGCGCACCGATAAATGGGTATTTTTCCCACAGCTGGCGCGAAAATTACCGAACGCGTAATTACGTACCCAAAATGTCCTTCTTTAATCATGTCCGAGACTTGCAAAAGTGTAAACAAAATAATAAAATTAAAAAAAAAAAAAAAAAAAAAAATAACGTCGCCCAACCTTTACTCCTTACTCACCTATGAAATATATTATGGGGTGCAGCTCGCCACCTCCAACCCTGGGCATTCGAGACAGAGGTACTGAAATATAGGGGTCCTTTGGGTAGAAACAGCCGAATTGCCCCAAAATAGGGGGCTTTCAGAGTGACAAATGGCAAAATTTTCGAAAAAATGGGGTTTTGGTAGATTTTGGGCTAAATTTTCTAACAAATTAAGTTTTTTGGGTGAATTTTCACCCAAAATAAGGTCTTTGGAGAACAGTGAGAAAATTTTCAACAAAATACTGGAGGGTCCTTTTTGGGTGAAATTAACAAAAATCGGGGGTCTTGGTGACAAAATGCGGAAAAAGGTGTCTTAACGCCTTACTTTCGCGTGGCTTCCAAGATGGGGAGTGCCTCCCGGGTCGGCCGTGTGGTTTAAAGTTTTGAATCATTTAAATTCTAGTTCTGAGAAAAGACCTTAACACAAAGTTGGCATAAGCCATGTTTGTTTTTGTTTGAGAGTATATTTTTCTTAGTAGTACGACATAGCTCAACTTCGATGGAGTTGTGAGTCGTGCACGTGCTGGCCGTTCAAGGTAAGTAAAATGTCCCCCCCCCGTGACGATCACGCCATTGTTGTCAACAAAAAACAGGCCCTGCACTGAAATCGGGTCTTTAATGTTTTCCAGGTACGAGTATCTGCACATAAGTATAAGTGTCATTGTCACATTGATTTATTTTTCGACGAGGGGAGGGCCGACGGTTACCGGATCCTCCATTGGTATGGTCCCCTCATTTCCCCCTCGTTCCCCCCACCCGATTGACGACCATGAGAGTATTTAACATTTTTTTTCTAATTATCGATTTGATCTTGGTAAAAAAATCAGTTATATCCGTTAATTTCGTAGCGATTTGCTGTCCATAATTTGTAAGTCTGTCGATGTTCCCGACCACAGAAGGCTGGATGAGTCAAAGTTCGGTGGTCTGAACAGTGAATGTTTGGTTTCTTTCTGTCTTTTTTGAAGCGATAATAATATAAGCTTTTCATTCGAAATTTTAAGCCAACTCAGTGTCATTTCCGCTCTCTTTCTTCTTCTCTTAAATGTTTCCTTCAAACAAAACCTATGTGGGGGGGGGGGAGGTGTCCAAGGCCACCCCGGCACCCCCCTTGGATCCGCGCCTGCACACGGATTGTCGCGGATGTTAATGGCTCTGCGTAGCAGACGCGATGCGGGATGGATGCTGGAGAGGTGTCCCTCACCACTCTGCATTTTTATCATAGCAATCAAGCTTCTTCCAATGTAGTTTGTGGGGAAATGTTCAATCACTTATTTTTTGCAGCATTTTATGGCATATGGACATAGCGACTTGAAGTTAAAATAGCGAAATTTCAGAGAATAAAGTTATGAAAAGAGATCTTGTTTGCACTATCTGGATCAGATGATAATTTACTTTTGAAAGTTTTACCATGTTTAAAATAATTATTGATCTATTAGTATTGAATTCGCAATGATTCTCGTTGAAGGACTGAATATCATTTCAATTGCTCTTGTGAAGCAAAGGTCCTAAAGATTTGTCACCATTATTCAGACAAAATTATGGAACTGAAACCCCAGCGTAACTGTATAATGGGGTAAAAAGGACAGGTCTGCTTACAAAATCTATCACATTGCTCATTTCTCACCAAATTCTTATTTTTCAGCAAGATAATAGGAAATATGCAATTACGACAACATCACTTTGTCACAGGTCGGGTCTTTTTTATTCCTTCATGCAAAATTGTTTTTGATATACACTGTAATAAACATTGGAAATTTCCTAAATGTCAGTTCCAAAGAGTCGTCGCGTTTATACATATTAAATTGTTTAGAATTGTTAAATGTAATCAATGCTATTCATGGAAAAAATAGCCGTTTTTTTTGCATACAACGGTGTTATAAAATTATAATCTTACGGGCAAATTAGACTCCTTAGGAGGAAAAGCTATTCAAGTATATGCTATTTTATAATCATAAAAATGTTCTGAATCGGTCCCAGAGTGTCGCGTTAATATAAAATCTTAAAATTCTCCTTTTCTACAATACTGAAAACCTTCCGACACCTACATCCTCAAACAAGCATTAAATTTAATTACCCTAAGGAAAAAATGAAAACTGAACTTTTTGGTCCGCTATAATGGAACCTTCAAGAAGGGAACCCTCCAAAATGGTCTTAACAATTGAGAACACAAAAAGATCCTACAGAAACCATAAGAAGGCTTTATACCAGGAGTGAAAGAACTCCGTTTTGGTTCCGTGAAGAACCTTACAGGGTCCCATATGAGTTAGAACTCTTTCACACTTTCTCTGCAGGTGATGCAGAAGGTAGGGCGGCACTCATGATCTGACACAAATTGTTTCTGGAGCCATTCATCTCAACTTGGCAACGCCTGGATCCTCATTACCGACGACTCCACAATTTTTTTCTCCAGTTCCATGATCACAGTTTGGAACATTCACACCACTACCCTTGGAAAAACAACACTGCAGCCTCACATTCGATGGAAGGAAAGTGTGGTATACAAAAAACTGACTGGAATGGACTGAGGAACTACCTGCAGTAACTCAATGGATGAGACGGCCCTGATCAATCTTGAGAATGTCACCACTACCCCCATCAGTGATGCCTAGTGCAAGATCATTTCCACAAAAGGTGATCATGATCAAGGCATTGGAATCTTATCCAGAAGGTGGACGAGGCTGCGACAAAGCTCGAAGAAAGAAAGTAGTGCAATGGAGAAGGTGGAAATACTCTTGGGAGCTCCGGAGACAGCTGTCTAAATTAACAACAAGGTATAGAAACGAGTATACATCTGTTTCTAGGAAAGGCTTTCACTCACAAGATCAGAGTCAGAGATTAAAATATGACAGACGAGACTCCAGAATGGAGTTAGTTTGGTGGTGGCACGGATCGTAACTAAGGGGAAAAGGAGGGAAGTCTGAAATACCAGTCATTAAATCAGGCAACTCTACATACCTCTATGCCGAGGCCAAAGCTGAATGTTTGAGGACTGTTTCAGTGAAAAGTCTACTATTTCTGCTGCTGGAAAATGACAAGCCTGCTCCAGCATTCCTCGGAGAACTACCTGAAGTTGTGAAGATGGTGTTTGGCTAAGGAAGTAAAGAAACAATGTTGAAACTTAGTCAACAAAGCCTCCGGACCAGATGTCATCCCAGCCATCGGTGTTGACATGTTTGAGAAATGCTTTTTGCCCCAGAACTGGGGGTTCCACTGGCAGTCTATTCCAAACTTGTTTGATAAGGGGCCACCTGCCATTGATGTAGAAAGTAGCTGAAGTCATCCCAGGTAATAAGAAGGTAATAAGCATGCGCCTAGAAGTAACCTATCGACCGATCTCCGTGATATCTATAATATCCAAGGCAATGGAGCGACTGATCTATGAAACAAGTGGCGCCCATCTTGATGCGCATTCATTGATATCAAACAGACAGGTATGGCTTTAGTATGGCCATTCTAACATCGTGATGCCTGACCATGTTACCCAATGCATCACTAATTCATATGACAAGAGGGAAAGCTAGAATTGTATGTGTGATATCAGCAAAGATTGGGAACAGAGGTGTGACATCCTGGTATACTGGCCAAGCTTTCGCCTTAGCATTTATCAGATAAGTTACTGAAGTAGCTGAAGGACTACCTGAGAGACCGCTCCCTCAGAGTATCATTAACAGGATGGTACCACGCAATTGCAGGTGTACAAAGGTTTCAATCCTCGGCACCTCTTCTTTTATGATATATAAGTGACGACAGCACAGAAGAATCCTGGAATCCATCCCCCTCTACGCAGACCGATGTCACATTTATGACCTTCATAAAGTTAAATGAGGACAGAATCCCAGCTGCTGCCTCTCACAACAAAGACCTGAAGGAAATCGGAAAGTCTGGGCAACTTCATGGAATGTAATTTTCGGTGCTGCCAAGGGTACAAACTGTACACCATATCAAAACAAGAAAGATGGTGCAACAGGGCCATCCAAGTCGCCACTTCTTTAGTACAACCCTAGAAGAGGTCGACAGGGTCGAGGTACTGACATCTGCCATCAGTAATGACCTAGCTGTGCATGGTCTCCTGCGCATTACCAACATGGCTAAACTGTCATCAGCAACTAGTGCTCGTCGAGCTGCACCCTATATTGAGACAACTGATAGGGCTTATATATAAAAATCCATGGTCAGATTCCAACTGGATATATGCCAAGCTCTCAGCATGACTGATGTGGAGCAGAAAAAACCCACTTCACTTTCCAACTAGATGCAATCCAGACGTGCCATTTCCATCATGGTATCCCGAGAGTGAGCTCACCAATCATCACATCCAACCATTGTCATCGCAGGGCAGTTGGAATAGTTGGAATTGCCACTCTCTTTTCCGCAGCATGTTTTATGGACAAGCACCAGAAATTCTCAGCAAGCTTACCTGAGCTGCTTTAATGAGCATCGCCTTAGGCGTCAGCTTAGTTCATGACCGTACTGGAAAGTCCAAGGACCAACTTGGCCTCCCACAGAGATCATTCTCCCTTCTCTGTAGGCTTATGGAATGCCTTCCTGACATAAACATGACAAAAAAAAAAAAAAGGTGGCAGTCGTTCCCCTGTGTAAATTCTTGAAAATTGAGATGTTGAGCACCTAAAGGATCTAAAATTATAGCCAAAGAGTTAAACAACTATGTCGGGCAATTTCTTGAAAAAGGGTGGAGGTGGAAGAGATGCAATATTATTTGTAAGTGTGTTTTGTTTTGATATTGTATTTCTGCTCAGTACTTTGAATCTGTAGGGATATTTGAGCGCATTCCATAGAGTCTAGGAGAATCGCGTTTAGAAAAACGCGATTTTGCGGCAATTCCACCTTTCTGCGCACCGATATAAAATGGGTATTTTTCCCCACCAATCATGCGGCTGAAAATTACGATCCGCCGTAATTAAGTACCCATAATGTCCTTCTTTACATCATGTCCGAGTTACAAAAGTGTAAACAAAAGTAATATTATATTCAATCATGACGACGAAAACGTTCGCCAAACCTTTACTCCTTACTCATGAAATAGATATGGGTGCAAGCTCGCACCCATCAACCCTGGGGCACTTCGAGACAGAGGACTGCTGAAAAAATATGGGGTCTAATTTGGGTGAGAGACAGCCTAATGCCCCAAAAGGGGCTTTCAGGTGACAAAGTGGCAAAAATTTTCGAAAAATGGGGGTCTTTGGGTGAGAGTTTTGCGAAATTTTCTAAAAATATTAAGTTTTTTGGTGTGAAAATTTCTCCCAAAATCAGGGTCTTTGGGAGCACAGTGATAAAATTTTCACCAAAAATATGGGGGTCTTGGGTTGAAATAACAAAAAAATATGGGGTCTTTGCGTGACAAAAGATGTGAAAAAGGGTTGTCTAACAGCCTACATTCGCGTGGCTTCCAAGATGTGGGAGTGTGCATCCCGGTCGGCGCGTGTTTAAGTTTTGATCACTTTAAAATTCTAGTTCGGAGAAACGACCCTTAACCAAGTTGGCATAAGCCTATTTTTGTTTGTTTTGAGAAGTATTAATTTTTCCTTATAGTAACGACAAGCTCAAATTCGATGGAGGTGGTGAGGTCTGTGTGCACGGATGGCCGTGCAAGGTTATAGTAATAAAATTGGTCGTGACGTCACGTTTATTTTTGTCAAAACAACAAAACAGGCCCTGCACTGAAATCGGGTCTTTAATTTTCCAGGTAGCGAGTATCTGCTCAACATAAGTATAAAGTTGTCATTGTAACATTGATTATTTCGACGGGGGAGGTCCGACGCGAACCGATCCTCCATTGGTTAATGTCCCCTCATGTCCCCACGTTCCCCACCGATTGACGACCCATGCTGAGAGTATTTCCATTTTTTTTCTAAGATCGATTTGATCTGGTTAAAATCAGTTATATTGTATTTCGTAGCGATTTGCGGTCAAGAATTGTAAGTCGGGTCGATGTTCGACTCACAGAAAGGCAGTGGATGGAGTCAAAGTTCGGTGGTCTGAACAGTGAATGGTTTGCTTCTCATGTCTGTTTTGGAGAAGCATAATAATATAGGTTTCGTCGAAATTGGTAAGCCAATCAGTGTTCATGCCGCTCTCTTTCTTTCTCTATTAAAGTTCCTTCAAAAAAATCCGTAGGTGGGGGGGGGGAGGGCCAAGGCAACCCCCGGCAACCCCCTGGATCGCCGTTGAAACACTGGATTCTTAGCGGATGTAATGGTGGTCAAACGAAACAGCCCGAGTTTCCAGATTATTACCTCATACACCCAAGATATTTGAAAGTCGGAGACATAGTTGAGCACTCGCCATAAACTTTAAGCCGTGGACGTGGGTTGCAGTTGGTAGTCATGTACTTTGTCTTTGCCCCACAACTGATGATAAGCCCAATTCTCAGCTGCAGCTGCTGTTATTGATAACTGTGCCTGAGCTCTAGGGGTGAAGGGACTCCCGTAGGGCGATATCGTCAGCGAGATCTAGGTCGTTTAAGACTTTGGCTTGATACATCCTGGACTGAGTGGATGTGTCAACAATCCGGAATCTGTATCGTTAGTTGCCTTTTGCAGCAAGTAGTCTATCAGCACTGACAATAAAGGAGCTAATACACTTCCCTGCAGTACCCTGTTGATGAAAGAGGGAAAAAGGAAGGAGGGAGGGGGGAGGACAGGCTCCGAGGAGATTTCCATCATCTACATAACAGCGCTTTTGGAAGTGCCTGTAGAGACGCTAGGGCTTTTACCAAAACCTGTCTGATACCATAGTGCCGAAAGAAACCGAGAAAATTGACCTTCTGTTGAGCGACGTCAAGGCTTTCTTAAAATCGATGAAGGTGATGGTGAGTGGGAGTTGATAAATCTGAAAGGCCGCCATGATTCTCCTTAGGATTGACCTGCTTTGCCAAAGCTTCTACCTGGGCAGGAAAACAGCTTGGTTGATCTTAGTATAGGATCCACATGCTCTCGTATTCTTGTTAACAGGATTTTGTTGTAGACTTTCTGCCACTGACATCAAGGTGGTAATCCCTCTGTAATATTATCCATGCAGCTGAGGTCTCCGTTCTTAGGCAAAGGAACATGATGTTAGTGATCAACTGTTCGGGGGGTTGTAAGAGTGGTGAAAACTTAAACGCACAACTTGTGGATGACCTTCAACATTAAATCCCCACCACTTGGAGTGCTTCTGAGGTTATTTGCAGGTCCCACTCCAGCTGCCCTGTTGTTTTTCATTCCTTGAATTGCCTGTCTGGTTTCTTCGAGGGAAGGTGGTGGGTCATGGCATATAGGAAGGTCCTGCTCAGCAGGAGAAGGTAGGTCAGATTTGGTTGGTGGACATTATTGCGGTTGAGTAGAGAGCTAAGTATTGCCGTCATTATCAAGAAGTTCTTTTTCACTTGATGGGGCTGTAACATCCCTTTTCTTACTTGGAGGGAAAGATCTGGATACTGCTATCTGACCGAGATTCGTGAAGAATTTTCAACGTTGTATACATTCACACTTTCATCTGCAACTTTAAAGTCATCCATCTTTTGAGTTTGGCAGTTCATGATTCATTCAGCCTGCTGAGATCCGCCAGCATTCCTTGGAATGGTGGTTTTCTATCAATGAGGGAATTCTTCTTTGCCTGTCTCGGTCGTCTTAGACGTAATAGGTTTTCTCAAGGACACTCAGATAGGCAGTTCCACAGGGGCTGGCATTTGCCAACCACTTCTTTGGCTGCTGCTTCCCAACGGCCGTCCTCAAATTAGGTTCTACCGGTCAGTGATTGACACAGATGAGTCCAGTTCTTGAAGGATCTGAAAATATTGAAAGTTCGATCTGAAATTTGGGTTTGTTTTGAAGAAGGATTTTGTAACTTCTTCCAGGCAAACTTTGGTCTTACTACAGGCTTTACAGTTAGATGTTCTAAGGATGGCTTTAGACGGATGCTGAGGTGTTTCTGTATGAGAATCAAGCTCCACAGTGTGTAGGCTCTGCAGTTACGGAGAGAATTCACTCATTTGCCATTGACTATGATTTGGTCCAGCTGGGATTTGAACCAAGTGGGTGAATCAGGTTAATAGACGGAGCTTGGTTGGGGAATCTTGCCTGAGCTGGCCTTAACTGGTACTCGGACAGAGTGAAACAAGCCTCTCACCATTGCTGTTAGTTTCCTCATGGTAACAGTGAGGACTACTGGGTTAGACAGGGGCTATCCTTGCCAATTCTTCGGTGCATTGCAGTCCCCGATTAGTAGAGGGGATTTTAGGCCCTCTTTACAGTATCAAGGTGTGCTTTGAGAGTGTCATAAAAGGTGTCCTGTTGTGTTCCTAGCTGACTCGTTGGAGCATTAGACAGTTGTTTACTGTTGAGCCGTGGGAATTACCATGAAAGTCGTGTTAGGACAGAGTAGGCTGACTAATTGTACACTCAACAGGCATCTGTGGACTTGCTTGGTCATGGCCAATCTGACCCCTCCATGTCTATGTTCTGTAGCAGAGCTTGTAAACGAGTACCAGTTTGTGTGCTGACCATACTTCGTCAGTTGGTTGATGTTGTGATTAGGCGGTGGTGCATTGAATACCAACAATGTACAAGTTCTACCTCGTGAAGCCTGTGAAAAAAAAGTTGATGTAAATTCCGTGTGATGCAAAAGTGCGCACGTGTACGTCGACACTAAGAGAGGATTGAAAGTAGCTAGACGAGACACGTCAGGGCCAGCAGATCGTGATGGTGTGCCGAGTTCACACTGGTCCGTCATGGAGTCAATCCTTGGACGTCTGTCCAGCTACATCGAAGTATTATTGAGTTAATTCTTGAGATTTCGTAATCAAATTGTTGCAGAAATTATTTTATTCCAGTTATGGCAAAAACTGCACGGTGGAGTGGCCCGGACATTTTTAAGTTCCGGAAATAACAGCTGCCGAGGTCTACTCATTAAATTGGAGTTCGCCCCTGTCGTGAAAGCATTATGACGAAGAATTTCAAATTTATTCATACGCCTGTGCTGATCATGTTTAAAGACAGCAATATGTTGGTGTCCCAATGGACGGTGGGATTTCTCCTCATTCGCCTCTGCCGTTGGAACTAATTTGTTTCATCCGCCAAGGTAGGGTAATGAGACACACTAAATGGGGGGATATCGCTGTTCATACAATTGCTGGAAATGAAAGATTCTGAGCATAGGCAGGATGATCAACAGGTTGTGAAAACCTGGAATAAGCTATTTAGCCCTACCAGAAAAAAAACAGCACCTGATGGTTATCGCACTGTTCTCCAGCAGTTTAAGGAACAAGTCCGACCAGAACATAACTCACAAGATGGCTCTGATATACAGGTATTAAACCCTCAACCCCCAAAATTGACATCCACACCTAGGACACAATACACCTTGGAGGCTGACCGGCTTCCCCCGGCCACCAGTCGATGGCAGAAGTTAAACGTTCTACGGCCTACGGGTAGAAATCCTTGCCAAAAGAGTTTTTGAAAGCAAAAGACTGGCCAGACACAGTCTGGCCAGGGGAACAATATGCATTTTTTAAAAGCGGTTTTGTTTCAAAGGTGTGTTGAAATATCATATGCATCCATGCAAAAGGGGAACATTGTAAACAAAACAAAACCATGCTTAGTAGCTATCTTCGGTAGATAGCACCCAAACCCGTGAGACTCTGTTGGAACGAACTTAAAAACGCCCCGGCCTACACTTTTTTTAGAAAAAAAAAAACCCAGCGACAACTATATGGGGGTTCTATGTGAGCTTCCCCAACATTGAATAGGAGATAAATATTGTTTTTGTATGTGTCTGCCGGACATTTTGAAAAGCAAAAATGGAAGTAGTTTTTTTTAAATTAATTTTTTTTGCAATTATTTTTGGATGGAAAACAATATTTTCTGATTTACAAAACTCTCGAATGATGCTGTATTAAGGGTTCTAAAAGCTTTAAGGTTACAAAGAACCAGTCTTGGTGATTGAAAAATGTAAAAACCCTTTTTAGTTTATAAAGAACCAAACGAACTTTCTTGGTTTTTGTTTGTTGTGGAAAATAAAAGAGTAATTTCTGTAGCCAAGAATGTTTCCTATTTAGACTTTTCGTAAAACTCTCAATATAAAGACCCCTTCAAATGGGATCAGAAGTATTTGCAAACAGAAAGAAAAGAAAAATTACTATTATTGAAAATTATTATTTTGTTTACAAATCGAGGCTTGCTGGAACAACCGGTTTCCATTGTGATTTCATTTCCTTAAAGATGAATGGCATGGTTGGGCCAGGCTCTAGAAGACATGGAAGAGATGGCCGTTCTTCAGGACACATGTATGCCGCCGCAGGTGCCACGCTTGTGCAATGCACGTAGGCCTAGCCTAGGCAAGCCCAAATCCTGCGAGCCGGACCTAGGCTAGGCTAGGCTTAAATGGCGTTATTCGCGCGCGGCGTTATCGCCCCATAAAATCCATCACAGCTTAGGGAAGAAAAAAAAACAGCTGAACAAATCGAATGAAATTTCCTGTAAGTAACCATACAAGCTTACTTTTACATCGAAAATAAAACTCGTAACCCACATGCCGTCCGATCCGGGGCTGTCGTCAAGCCTTGGCCTTTTGCATTGTAACAGCGGCAATCTCGTTTGACGCAAATTCTCTATTTTTTTTTTCCACAAAACAAGAAATTGGAGACCAACAAACGAATGTAACATTTTCTTTAACATGTACGATTCAATTTCGACCCGTAGCATCCATGGAAGAGCCATGAAAATCAATTTCATCTTACTATAATTTGCCCAATGTGTGTATGTCTGTATGTATGTATGTATGTATGTCATGTATGTAGTCTGTATGTATGTATGTATGTTCTCGGAAAGGCTCCGTCAGTTTCGATTCATATTGGCGCCAATTCACGTGAAAGTGCGTGAGGATACCGGACGGATTAGCGCAATTGGACAATCCTGTTCAAAATGACTGAAAAATCAAACGAAAATGTGCTCGGTTGCTATGAATAAATTACCATTTGTTGGTCCGCGTTACTAAGGCGACGAGCGGTAATGCGCGGTGGCGTTGCGACGGGTGGGTTACGCGTGGCAACCATTGTTTGTACGCGTTACTAAGCGACGACGTATGCGTGTAGCTTTGCGACGGGTGTTTACGCGTGCCAACGGGCGATTAACGCGTAAGACGCTATATGCGGTACTCAAATAACTTACAGGCTCAATAGTGGCAAACGGTGTGGGGAAAGAAAGGAAATTTTATTTTTTCGCTTTGATGTCGTATGTATGGATTCTATAACGGGTTCTACCCCACGCCCACAGGTTTTGAAAAAAACTATACGGAAAATTACGGGGTGAAATATGACGTGTTTAATATTTAGAAAATAACTATATAGGCCTAAGCTACAGGATATGCTGCAAACTACTATGACAAAAATACGACTACGGGATGTTGTGACGGGGAGGGGTGGGGGATGGCGAGAACTTTCTAATGGGAGTTTGAGGAGTTATGAGAAAAATATGTGGAAACGGAACTAACTACCGCTTACCCCACGGGGAGTAGGCCTACTTTTGATTTAAAAAAAGTACACGGAAACTTATACGGGATGAATATTGAAGTTTTATTATTTAAAAAATACGAGAAAAAATAAAATACAAACTTATACGGGATTTAATATTCAGTTAACGTTTCCTCAGAAATCAGAACTATTATTAGCTATAGGATATGATAGTTACGGGAATTTGAGGTATTAAAGTTTAAAATACAAAATTTGCGACTGGGGGAGTCCTAAAGTTCAGGTATACGGTTGGTGCAGGGCTCGTCGCCATGCAATAGTGTGTCACTTTCTCAGTGATCGCTTCAGTTTCAGTGATCGCTCCGGTTCACTCTCACTATAGCTGGAGCCCGCCGCGAAGGCGCGGGCCTCCCGCTAGTAATACCAATAACAATCCAGAGCGTTTTTCAAAACACGGCTGTTTCTGCATGACTTGCGCTCATTTTCTGCTGCGATTGTTTACAATGTTGTATTGATGGAACACCGCGTACTACGCGCGCGTGCGCTGAAAACACAACACTATTTCGTCATCTCGGGTATGACGTAAGCATGGCCATCAGTGATGATGCGAGATACGCAAGCGCGCACGCCAGCTCCTCCTGACTTTACGCGTGCTAAGGGAGCACAGTACAAAATGGTCTGCCTAAACACGTGGCTTTAATGTGGGCGCTGTCGTTCAGTCATTCTTTGCCCCTGCCTTTCCCTAGAGCAATGAAATTTCCAGGAGAGAATTTTGAATTCACG
>JAMKCH010053194.1:0-10479 GCA_023653785.1 Ophioderma brevispina
CATAGTTACAACCCCTTGTTGGCGCTGAAATTAAAACTTAGAATGTTACATTTTGATTAGTCTGTCTATTACCTTTAAACGGTTACCGGTCGGAAGCTGTTAACTTGTATAAAGTCGCTAAACATTTAAACGGGGACCCTTTACCTCTCCCTGACTATGCCGAGACTGCAAGTGCAAGAGTCACGTCATCAATGGCCGCCACATAATTTTTACCTTTTGCATAACCTGACTAAAATGGTGTTATTTTCGAGCATTATCGGCCATTTACCCACATAGACTAAGGTTGAACGCATTTAGTGTAAAGACATACCTGTTTAATGTCACATGAATTTTTTATATCAATCCTAGTGCATCGTGAAAATATCAGCCTTCATAATTTTATTAGCCGATTCGGCTACTGCCGGAGCCAAGGAGTTGGCCACGTGGTCGCTGACCTGGGGCAAGATTTACCCTGGAGAAAATGAGGCACTCGGCGAGGTGGTTTGTTTGCAGATGTAATTTTCATGTACAAAATTAAATCAAGAATATTAAGCTTTTGTGGAAACTTTGTACATCGTTATTAATGTTATACTATTCTACTATCAATACTTTCAAAAATGGCACAGTATAAATACCATGGCCACGAAAGAAAAAGCAAATTAATAGCAATATATCATGCAAAAATTTGCGTGGTAACAGATTCAGCTGGTGCGCACTGGAGGGGCGATTTTTTTTTGCTGGTGGTCCGGCCGCTGAGGTTCCCGGACTTAAGTGAGATATCGATTTTGTTTAGGTTTTTTTCAGACAGTAATTATTTATATTATTAAAGACAACTATCAGTGATTTGCTAAATCAGCCAATCGAAAAAATCATCAAAAATCAGATTTTTGCAATGTTGCAGGGCAAGTAACAGGTATCCTAACATACCCTGGCAAATGATAAACCAGAAGCAACCTAATAAGGACAGAATCGAGAGATTTTCGTCATTACTGTCCGAACGGACACTTACTAAAACACTTAATTGAATTGAGAATCGTATCTTGGAAACACTGCTTTTCTTCCTTTTCTGTCCTATTCAGCAGCTGTAAAAGGTAACTTATGCAAATTCTACAGCCTTATCCATCACTTTTTAAGCTAATCCTGCCAAGTTTCCAAAATATTTTCAAATCAACGATATTGTCTTTAAGAAAGCGATCATAATGTGAAGTTGTGAACCGTATCCGATACATGTGCGTAAGTAACAAAATTGCACGCAAATAATGTACGGTCCTATGAATAGGGCGGGATTTCCCCAGGATTTTCCATTTTATTGGCTCAATTTCGCTGCGGGAGGTCCTCTTCGTTTAAGCGGTTAACCAATCGTCGGACTTTCCGTTTAAACGGTTAGGCAATTAACCGAACTGACAGCCCTACCTTTGATATTCATAAATCATAGCAAATACATCTGCAAACCGCCAGCCAGATGCACATTCAAACAAAACTCAACATTCCAATTGTTTTTGTGCGGCTTTTGACAATAACACATTTTTGGAAGCTTCAAATCACCCATGGTAAACAATACACATTTACATGCTGGATTATGAAAGGATTTAATAACTCAACCACGCCTGTCTAAATGCAATTTATATGGTGTGAGGCCAACAAGTGGCAAACAAAATCTGGTCACTTAAAATATTTGTGTTTTTTTTCTTTTTGTTTAGAACATTTGAAACTACGGAAATGTAGTCCAAATCAAGACTGTCTATCCTACAAGTTACTTCCTACGTCAGCAGAAGCACAGGACGAACAAAAATAAATCTAGCAACGCCACCATCCAAAAATGATTATCAGTTGACAGTACAACCAAACTTGGAGTCCCTGAAGCACATCACATGTAGGTGTAGGAAGAAACTTTGGAAGTCTGCAGGACAAAAATGTGTTGTAAGGGTCCCAGTCCTGTACATATCATACATATGCAATCATGGGATTGGTGGATGATAGCTCCTCAACTACATGAAATAAACCCTCCAAAAGTTTAACAAACTTTCCCTTATTTATATCTCTGATTATTTCAACCTGCTTTGTTGTGTTTGTATATAGTGAAAACTCATGTTTTAATTCCACAATGACACTCAGTTTGTAAGAATCCTGTTGCCACCCCTCACGTGCGAGTGTCTCCCATTAATGGTAAAATGCAGTAGGGTCTCACACACAATGTGTCCAATTAACCATTATCTAGGCTCATTTGATTGTATATCATGGGCTTTTTGTTCTGGTTAAGCATGGCTAGGCCTAATATAGTCTTTGTCAAGACGCCTCGCATTTTATCTACCAACCGCTGCGCGCCTAAGGCGCTTGTCGAACGCCGAAGGCGTGAGGCCGATCGGCGCGAGGCGCGTTGCGCAAATGTTAGTTCCCCTTCAAGCTAATGTGTCAATCAAGTAGTCGTCATCGTAAGCACCGCCCAATTCATCGATGACCACGTTTTCAGATACTTGCGTGCCAATATCGATGACGTCGCCCATTCAAAATTATACCATACGATTTTTGCAAAACGGCCTGATTAGCATACTATTCAAAGCAAAAATCGACTAAGTTCTTGACAGCTGCGAGTGCGATTGAGTCCGTACGGTATTTAGATGCATGGCATATGGGCTAGTTGTAGCCCAGCTCTGCATAAATAAAAGTCCCCCAGTAAAGGCTAGTAAAAGATATTATTCCGCACCTCCCCTGCACAAACACCCTGAATATGAACTAGACTAGGGCATACGTCAGTCCATTTTAATCACATAATTTGTACTGCAGTTACCAGTCAAAATTGCCACTCACAGACATCACAAGTGATTTTGAACTTCATTAACATGATGAATCCTGACCCGCGTATCAACATGCCACGCAAATGTGACGTTTGGCGAACAATCCCAAAATTCAAGTCCAGTTTCCAAATTCAACCACACAGCCGAGATTTGAAGACAAACGCCATCCTAGTCTAGACTTGAAGCTTAACCCTCGGTAATTTACCATTGTCCTTTACAGGCCCCTATACGCACAATTAAGGCTAACTTTCGGCCGAACCATGTCTGAACGATGCAATTAAACTACGTTACAATACAAATCCGTTCACTACAGTGGACTGTAAAATTCACAATTATAGTAAGCGAATCAAATCAGTACACGTAGCCGTAGCTTCCAATCCCTCATGATAGTCATATTCAGCACAGTAACCGTACGTGTAGCGAGCTCGAATAAGCCTACACCATTTCCACAAAAATCACCGGGATCCTACAGTCTTAACAGTGACACTGACAACGATGCATGTAATTCCACCATGTTTCACCGTGCCGTTTTCACAGCAGCAAAATTGTTCGCCATTTTACATTCCCAGCTAGCTGTAAGTCCTGCACCAGGGATCCTAAGTCTGGATTTCGCCCCGGTATTCGTTTTGTTTTTGAATCGGTTACCAAAACCCAATAATTGAATGGTTTATTGATCAGTTCCAATCACCCGTATTCAAGGAACTATTTTAAGCGACCGATGACATCATCATTGACCAATCAACGATCCCCTATATTTTCGGAAGAAATTATCCCGAAACACAATGAGTACACAAGAAAAAGAAATATCTGCGAAAAGGCTTTGATTACGGCTGAACTTTGAGCGGTCCCGAGAGGGGCGGACTCACACAAAAAATTGAATAAATAATCCGAATCCTTGATAAAAGGCTAGGCCTAATAGAAAAATTTGCCATATTGTGTTTGAAACCCTCCTGCATCAAACCCCCCCCCCCCCCCATGGGAGCATATCACAAGAACATCTGATTAAACATTTTTGATTTAAAGATGCTGTGTTCCGATTTATTTGTATTGTCTTCTCTACTTGATATGATAGCCTTGCACTTAACACACACCCCCACTCAAGTACCGTGTGGGAAACAACTTGTGTTTTGGACTGTAGAACCAATAATGCATACATGTTGCAAAGCCCTATTCAATACTGTGCTAATATTGATTGTTTAAACCACTTAAAAACGGCGGTTTTGTGGTATATCTAGGGAATGAAATGGAGTTGAGGGCTCACATTTCAGGACGCAATGAGAAAAAGACGGCCTTTCATCTGCTATCAAAATCAATACTAGGCTTTCCGTGGGTAATCCAGGGGGTCCCAAAGACATCGTAACACGCACCTTTAAAATGATATAGGCATTGTGCCTCATCATTTTTTTAAAAGAAGCGAATGTGTACTCATATGGCATTATGACGTTGTGTAGTGTGTTGTCCTTGTACACTCTGTCTTTAACCCATTGTTCCTACAGTTTCCTGGTGCAAGACTAATCTAGGTGATACACCAGATGGATACCCAATGTCCTTGTGACCTTTGACCACCACTCCCAACTGTGATGGCAGACACTAATAAGGCCAAGAAAAAAAGGACTTGTCTCAGCTGCTTTTGGCTAAAAGCTATGTGCTGTCTCTTTTTTTTAGCAAAACCGCTCATATGACCTATGCCGATTTTTTTTTTTTTCAATTTGTGCCAGGGTGTTTTTGGGGAAATATACAATGTGTGTCACTCCAGTGTACTCCTCTTCTGCTTTCAAGGCATAACACAACTTCACACAATGAAGAAAACACTATGAGAGTCCATATAGTTCCAACTTTTTCTTTTTTATTTTGCCCATTTGAGACACAATGTGTGTCAAGAAAAGTACTAAATTTTAAAAAAAACCTTAAAATGTAAAAAGGTGTAAAATGATTGCCCTCGCCGCATAGAGCTATGACTAAATCCAATTTAAAGCTCTACTGCGCGCGTAAGCTAGACCCTTTTTGTTTTGGCCTATACAAAATAAACAAATCATTGCAAACGTCCTTTTAATTTTCCACATCGGCAACATTTCTGATTTCCAAAATCTCTTTTACAATCGGGTCTTACTTTAATAAATTATGCTTATTTTGCATTTGCTACATATTTGTGATTTAGAATAAACACAACATTTCCAAGCTCGGCTAACTATAAACTGCTATTTTTTGCAAGGAATTATAAAAACACTTCCTCCTGAAGCATGTGTTTGAGGAGCTAAGCTTGACTATATCTGTGTCTCTACCCTGTGCAGTGATTTCATAAATTGTATATCCCGCTGTCAAGAAATGCCGTCTTGTGCGCACACTTAAAGTGCCGTCGTTTTTCAAGTCAGTGCGAGCAATTTCCTCTTGTGACCAACAAATCTCGCGCTAACGTCACTGCGACTGAGGTAGACACGGACTATAGTTTAAAAACTATAATACTTTCATCTCGAACTCTTTAGCTCTTGTAAAAAAAGCCTTTCACCTAGAGTTATTTCCTGCAGCGCAGGCCCGGCTACCACACGCAGTTTTTACACGGATTCCTTTATCTTGTTATTATACAGCCATGACAGCATTGAGGTTGGCAGTCAAGGGCCATTGGGGGCTTGGTGCCACATCGAGTCTGATGAAGAAGTTTACGCCATCTATGTTGATAGCCATGAGGACAATCTTTCACAACAGTCTAGTGGATATTGTCAAGCAACACCACAGGGTTAGTGCCAAGTTACTCAGTGACATTAGTTTTGATGCCATGATCAAGGTTACCTCATTTGTAACAACACTCATGATTGGTCAAACAAAGGTCACATGCTATATATTACGATGATCACTAAACCCCCCTAACTTCAGGAAAAGATTTTTAGCTTGAATGTTTGCTTTGGTTATTTACGTGATAACAGGCTATCAAAGATTTTTTATTTGGTGTCTTTTCGGACTTGGGTTTCAGAAACTATTCCAATTTTGCGGATAGACCTAAAAAATTCTGTTTGCCATTCTTAGCCATATCAAATGCGGAGATACTGACACCGACATATACCATAACACGTACAAAATAGCGAAAGACAATTCCCGCATGAATTTCAGATGGTATCGAGTTCTTCTTCTCTCTCACAAAAACGTATAGTTTGAATAAAACTGTCTATTGTGTAACATAATAACTAAAATATCTTCAAGTTAAATTACATTGTTCATCATAAGAGTCATTTATTGAATATCATCCATGAGCAATGTCGCAGTTCATGAACATAATGACTGCTCATAGATTTGGTTTACAAACACATCTCTATGAAATTATATTGCACAATACAGCATACTCAGCGTCCATAAATTGCGAGAAAACTAAAACTGAAGTTTTCTGTAAATAAATTGGAATTAAAACTTAAATTCAATATCGGACGTTTTTTTTTCAAGCGGATTACAAAACCTATGGTTTCACTTTGGCTAACCAAGTTTCCTTTGTAGGTTGAAACAATAAATCTGCTGAACCAAATAAACTGTGGTCTTAACACCAGCTATCTTGACTTTCTTCTTATTTGGGGAAATTGAACTTTTTTTCACTCAGCATTCTTTGTAATCTCCAAGATATTATTTTTATAATCATTCAATTATTCTCATCTCCCACCTTCATTTTTCAATAATTTGGTGTTAATGTTTACTCAAATCACCGCTGAAGACCATGTAAACGATGCATCTTTGTTTGGCTAAAAATCGGCCAAACAAAATTTTTTTAAGTCTCAGCAAAATAGGCAAACTTCTTCCTCTGATATCCAAATGACACAAATAAACGTTTTCTGAAGCCTGTTTATCCCTCTTATAACGAATGCAACATTTGAGCAAAATATTAACTATTTTACTTTTTTTATTTCTGAATGTCGGTTTTTTTTTTTAATGTTAATGAAAAACAAGCAGAAAAATACATGATATCCATAATTACAAATGCAAAGTCCAAAATGGTACCAATTCTAGGCTGAAATTTTGGTAAAGAATTAATGTTTGAAATCAAAAATTTGTTGACGGGAACGACCCAAGTGTGCAGGGCTGGGGTGAGTCCGAGGGAATGATCTCACCCTCACTTAGCATTGTGTAATTTGTCAAAATAATGCCTAACTCTAAGTCGCTTGTTGCACGTAAAACATGGTGTGCCTTCTGTATCCAAGTGAATTTTTTAATCCCACTGTGTAGTAATTGTTTGGTAGTAATATTTAAAATGTGGTAAAACAGGGTTCATGACATAGGGATATAGGACACACACTCTATTGTGCAAAACAACCAATTTAATAATCCTTTGTAGAATAAAATCGTCCTTTTTAAATACATTTGTAAATGGGGAATTAGCCTTGTTAAAAGTCTTAAATTAGCTCAAATTCCCGTCACACAGTTCAATTCTCCTCTATACAAAACCATTTGACCTTGCAAGAGGTGAATGATGGTTATGTTATCTTTTTACATGTCGCCTTGCAAATGGCGCTGTGCACATAGTGAATAATGTTCAGAAAAGCGCGGCTATGAGGGGGTGCGCGCCTCCCGTAATTCTGCAAAACTTTGCAAATCAGCCCATTTTGGACAAGTTTCCTATCCTTCCGCCCTCCGGTATTTTTGACGTTTTTAAAATCCGGATCCGCCCCTGATGTATGGAACTCATTCTTCTTGCAGACTTTCTTATCCAAGCTAGAGCGTCCGCTATCAGTTCCTGCACAACTGACTAGTGGCATCCAAGTTTTCACCCTGATACAATCCCAGAAGTTGAGCATCTTCTTTAACTGAACCACTGCAGTCAAAACATACGCAAGTGCCAAAGATGGTGCTGGATAAGGCACGCGAGCATGGGATGCCTCTAGGGGAAGTACTGTAGATGAAACGGAAGATCTTAAAAATGTATCAGAATGGGATTGATCGTATCAATGCACTGTATGTATTAATGCACAAGTCTATGTACGTAATCACACAATTGGTTGCCCCATTGGTGTGCATTGCATTTATGGTGTGAATGCTCATTGACAATGGAAACATTCTGTTACAAAACATAAATGATCTCCTATTGCCCTTCATGATGCAGCCTGACTAAGCCTTGTACATGATTTTTTTTAAATTTGTGTTATCACATGCATTGTCTGTCCCTTTTGTCATGTGTAACCAGCCCTAGTGAAAAACGGCCTTATGATTGAACTGGGCCTCCGTGGTAAAATCCAGTTGAATGAATGAATGAATCGAACTCTTTCAACTCTCATAGATTCTGTACAGTGTTAGAACACTTACACAAGTTAATGGTTTTGTGCCGTGTTGGTCATAAAGAAGAAATCATGCTAAAAAAAACACTGGTACTTAAAGGCTAGGCTTGTAATGGCTCATAAATGCTTTTTAGCGTATCCACAAGTCTTGGAAAAGGCTTGCGGTGGTGTCAGGAGTTATCCGCTGGTAAGCTGTCGGTACCATATGCCAGCTTTGAGGCTGCGGGTGGATTGGAACAGCAGAGGTTTCACCCTAATTCGAAACTGGCTTCGATGTCCATGTACCGTTTGTGACTCTCCGTACATGGGACCGACAGCGTAACATCCCCTCCGAACGGGATGCTTTTCGTAACTTCATTTTGCCAATTCCAAGTCACCATGAGGAGAGTGAATATTCTGTATTTAATCAATCTGGTATACAGATCATGCTTGGTATTTTAAAGGTGCAATTTCATGATTCCAGCTCCTTCTTTTTTATTCATTGTGCACTAGATATCCGTTGAGAAAAGCTTATCACAACTTTTTAGCTGATCCCGACTTTGCCGTTAGAGAAAATGCTCGTTTCCCACGTCCCATAGGCCACTGTGCTATAAATTTCTGTCCGTCTACAGACAGAAAATAACAAATTGCGAAGTCTTACAGACACGACCGAATTTTGCACGTAATATTTGGCATACTGGATACAATTATTTATGGTTGCAAAATTCCCGGGAATTTTCAGCGCGGAAAATTTCCATGGAAATTTGGGAATTAACAGGAAATTTATGGAAATTTCAGGAAGACTTTCGGGAATTTTTGGGAATTTTCAAAAAAAATATTGATAAACAACGATAAGGTCATTTTGTTCAGATTAGATACTACTCTATACACTGAAATGTTACAGAAGAACATACAAGCAACACAAGCCTGTTTTACCACTGAGAAAATGATAACCACCCACTCTTTACAAAAACAATTTACATGTTTGGGTAGTTTTTTATTTTTCTATTCTATCACTCACTGGTCTTGTAGTTTGGTATTCTGTTAACTACCCACCTTGAGTTCACCTTAGATTAGAGAACTTATCTTAAACATTAAACTTTAAACTTTACTAAGGAGAACCTGTATCAAAAATAACTTCACAATATATGCTATAAGAACAATTATGGAACACATATGGAGTGCTTTCATGAGAAAGGATTATATGACCCAAAATGATTTAAAGGCATTTGGTCTGACCATGCGATATTTGAAATTCGCGCTACTGTAATTGGGAATTGTATTTTGTGTTATGCGATACGGACGGCACAGTAGCGGCATACATCTTCACACCTATGCTTTCATAATGTGTATTTCCTAAGGCATGTATGACCTAACCGTGCCGGTCGTATCGCATAACATGTTATACACTTGCGCGATTTTTAAATAGCACGTGGTCAGACTGGATGTTTTAATTCATTGTTAGGGTTATATAATTCTGTTTTTCCTATGAAACCACTCGATTGGTGGTCAATAATTATTTTATAGTGTTATATTGTTTATTTATTATTCGTTGTCAGGTTCTCCTTTAAAAGGTTTTGACTGCTTCCTGTACACATGCTGACAATTTTTCAGTGGAAATTCAGCAATCAACTGATTTTTTTTTAAAGATTTTTTGGAAATCCAAATTTTTTTACAGTAGCCCATTGTTTACGTGCAACAAACCAAAATGCATCGAACAGGATACAATAAAATGAAATTGGATTCCCCGAAAATCTGATTGGTCAATTGCCTGAAAATTCTAATGCATGCTGTAATCTTTTTTGTGCTAATTATACTGAATTCCTGTTTCATGTGGGTCAACTTGGTTTTTAAATATCTATTGTTCATTAATTGCTTGCAAATTATCAGCATTGCTCCATATTAAAAGAAAAATGAATTAATATCATTTTAAAAGTATTTTTGTTTATTTTGTAATATGAATATTGCAGGTTTATACTGTTTTGTTAAATATTCATTGTTTTTTAGAATATATCTTGTGATAATACAGTCGGAATACAGTATGTATGCATAAAATTGAAATTTGAATCAATTACTTAACAAATGACATAAATATGTAAGTTTGGTAAAATTTTGTAATAAATGGTCAAAATGACTTTGTCAGATTTTAAAAACAGGATAATTTCATAGGTTTAGTTTCCAGTTAGGGCATAGCAAAATTCTATTCAAATGACTACATATCTTGTCCAAGGATGCTTAATAGAAACTATTCAAAATTGCCCATGTTCAATGAAGTTCATATGCTCCCTAACACAAAATGTATTTAAAATATTTAATATAGTCGGCAAGAAAAACAAGAGTTTTTACAATATTTTGTGGTAGCGTACTTGTGAATGCGCATTTGATCTTGGACGATTTGGCTAGAGTTATATTGATTGCCCCTTGACGTAATACCTTTGTTTCTGATAAAAATGTGAGAAAACACTACTTGTAAAACT